>RHLR01001039.1:0-10462 GCA_009806335.1 Davidsoniella australis
CCCCCCCCCCCCCCCCCTACATTTCACGCCTCGCTTTGTGCGCTAGTTTACCGACAGACTCCAATACTATCTGTGTGTAGTTGTTGTACATAGGTAGGCAATATCTAGGCTATGCTAGGTAGGCTAAGCCAAGAAGAACTCGTCGGGAAGCGAAGCCAGCCAGGCCCAAGCCTAAGGCCCTCTATAACCTCTAAAAAAGGTCTACCTGTATATTTTTGACATCGTATTAAAAGAAAGAAGAGAAACGAACAGTGGTGCTACTGATTAATAACGGTAGAGAAATACAGTCTAAATGATACAAGTTATACCGCTTGCTACTATTGCTGTTACTACACTATAACTCTGATAGGAAGTTCTTCACGAAGCACAAGCATAAACAGAGTCGGAACTCATCGGGATTTTCTTTGATGGCATTTCTCATCATCTTCTACATGTAGATCCAACTAACCGTGTCGCTACTAACTAGCTAGAAATTAAGAATGAAAAGAAGGGAATGAGATCACGGCGAAGAAAACATGAGACTCTCAATTGATAATCACGCCATATATCTAAGGCTAACATTACTGTCTACTTTTCTTCTAAGCTTTTCTCTTCGTACCACGAGACCACTGCAGGCTTCTATTTTAGTAATGGGCGATGGAGACGTAGAAAATAGTCTTGTACAATAAGAATATGAGTGAGTATTGGATTTACTATAAGGTCTATATCGCAGGTCGTGGTTATGTTTGATCTACCACGCTAAGAAATCATCCAGAACAATAAGGAATAGAGAGACAATGGCAGCCGATTCAGGACATGTGTCTAATTGTCTGATGGATTCATGCCATCATGGTTTCTGCCGCAACATCGACCCTACCCATCTTTTCACTGTGTTTTCCCCTCTACTTCGATCTCTTTGGTAACAGACGCATAAATAGCCGGGGCCCTATTTTGATCAGTGTCTCGTTCTATATGACTAAGAAACAAATAAAGCTCAGACTGCCCCCCAAAGTCTATTATATATTCATTAACCTACACAAACGCTATACTATGTATATATGCTTATAGACGGAAAAAATAGACACGGCCGAACCTATACGTGCAGGCTGTAGGCATTGATAGGCATATCATGTAGCACTACTACGGAACGCCACAGATAGGATTTGGTAGGAATATATCAGAGTGGGAGATGTTCTGCTCTTGGTTGTGAAGAAGGCTCTCGTTTCAACGTACAAGGTAACCTTTTATAGCGCCAATGGAGAAAAGGCAGAAGAAGAAATAATCTATACAAAAAATAGAATGGCCGAAGTATTCCGCCATCCGCGTGATATACATGTACTAACAGCGTCGTACTGTAAGAAGAAGTCAGTTGTGCCACTTGATTGAGCTGATCGATACGACTTTAACGGGCCATATAGATATTGTGTATAAGTAACCCTAACCACCTATTTCAATCAAAATATACTTCGATTCTTTGATGCTTCATTAATCGCTAGCTAGATAATCTTGGAGACAGTTCCATTGGATCTGTTACCTGTTGGAATGGATTGCGTACATGAATCACGTGAGAGCATTGCACCACTTTTTGCAACACTTTAACCAAAGGGAATATATCTCTTTGCGCCTCCGATCCTATATAAAGTGGATTGATTGGCTAGGACAAAAGGTAGATATCCAATAGAGCTGTTCTGCTTTGGCTTGCCTTTACATTGCATGTAGTTGGTTGGCAGATGGCGGTGAGCCGGCATGCGGCTGTAGGCAATTATCAAATGTATGTACATACATATAGATATACAGATATACACATACAGATACAGGCTATTGAGGGTGTTCTGATAGGGACACTATTATTTCCACCTTTTTTAGAACTATGTTTTTTTTCTAGGGCGGCGCGTGGTGGTTAGTAAGCGAAGCATGCTGGCTTGTTAGGAGCTTGTCCCCTAATAGGGGAACCTTTTTTTAACTATTAGTTTTCGTATTAACGGCACTCGTAGGCCTAAAAGGGTTGTTTGTGTTTTGTTTGTTGTTGATGTTGCCTAGCCTTGGAAATAATTGCTAAGTCAACCAACATACTAATATATCTGTATTATTATTGTTGCCATAGAGAAGCAGAGAACAAGAAGCCATTACAAGATATTATTGTTGGTGATCTACGGGCCGCAGATTAGGTGCCCTTAGCCTCTACAATAAAGAAACCGAGTTGTCTCTATTAGACTCGTGAAAATCTATATTCGTGCTAAGCCGTCACGCGAAGTCTGTATCGCCGAATCGCCTGGATCTAGGTATACAGCTAGAACCACAGCTTACACAAACAATATTGTATCCGAAATAGGATTGCTTTCTGATCGTGATAGTGTATCATCAGGCCGTTCAGAGTCAGACTTCGTCATGGCCCTCAACCGCAATAATTTGCAAGGTACACAGAAGACGCTGTTCCACACAACATCTGTTGATGCGGCTAGACAAGCGCCTCCTATAGCCGACGGACGGAATTCTTTCCAGCAGCCAGTCATACACAGTAAACGCACCATCACCGAGGCATTTGAATCGGGCATCGACGGACACCAGTACGGGCAGGACGGCGCAAAGAGGCTTCAGTCGTCGAACAGGGCGCTGAATCTGCCTATGCACCATGGCAAGAAGTTACCGCGCCTTCAGCCTAGCGAGATCGCTTCACTGGGAACGGATGATGAGATCGGCGACGATGAGCCTTCGGAGTACTCTCAGCGCAAAATGCTGGGCGCGACGCCGACGGACGACGTGGATCCAACGCTCTCGCTGGCATATAAGGCATACGGCTTGCCGACGACTCTGTCAGCCAAGTTTCGGGATATGGGAGTCAAGAGCATATACCCGTGGCAGCGCAACTGCTTGATGGCCCCCGATGTTCTCGCCGGCGAGAAGAATCTTATATATAGCGCCCCGACCGGAGGCGGAAAGTCTCTCGTTGCCGAAGGTACTATAACCCGGGTTGATTATCGTGCGATGATTTCTGTTTGGCTCGTTCAATGGTCTAACATGTCACTCTCTAGTTCTGATGCTGCGTCGCATCCTCGAACAACCTCGCGCAAAGGCCATTCTTGTTCTTCCCTATGTTGCCCTCGTGCTGGAAAAGACCAGATGGCTGAGAAATCTCGTCGAGGGCACAATACGCCCTGGTGCTGCGATGTCCGAACAAGAGAAGCTGAGAAATCCCTGGAAACAGCGCGCTGATGCTGAGGCTGTAAGAGTAGTCGGTTTCCATGGCGGATCTAAACTCAAGGCGACATGGCATGACTTCGAGATAGCAGTGTGCACTATTGAAAAGGTATGGACGCGATCTCTCTGTCTGTATATGGTGGTAGGACGGTATTAACTCGGCTAGGCAAACTCTATGATCAACTCAGCCATCGAAGAGGGCCTCGTCTCGGACCTCAAGGCCGTGGTCTTGGATGAAATTCACATGATCGACGACGGACACCGCGGCTATCTTATGGAGCTTCTGACCTCGAAACTCCTCTCGATCGCACAGCCTATCCAGATCATCGGAATGAGCGCAACGATCTCGGTTAGTATCTGCGCACCCATGTCGTACGGGACATTGCCGTAGTTGTATTGTTAACACTTAATGTAGAATATCGAACTTCTCGGCCGCTGGGTCGACGGCCACGCCTATGTAACAAAGTACCGGCCAGTGCCAATCGATGAGCACCTTGTTTATGATAGTAATATCTACCCCGCAGCCAATACCCTCAGCCTTATCAAGACGGCCCAGGAGCTTCAGAGTGGCGAGTCTCAAGAATCGGCAGAATCGCAATCCCAGGGCCAACCAAAGGCCATCCGTACCATTCGGCCATCAATCCATCAAGAGTTCAAAGACTCCGTGCTTAATGCTGTGGTTGCCTTAGCTTGCGAGACAGCCAACTCGGGATACGGCGTCCTCGTGTTTTCTAGTAGTAGAACAAGCTGCGAGACAGTCGCTAAATGGATCAGTCGTGCTCTACCAACACCCGAAAAGACTCCTATTAAAGTCTTGGAGCCCCGGCTGGAGCTTATCGACGAACTACGAAACCTCTCTACCGGTCTAGACCACGTACTGGAAGAGACAATACCGTATGGTGTTGGTTTCCACCACGCTGGAATCACCACTGAAGAACGGGACCTGATTGCCAACGCATACGACAAGGGAGTCTTGAAGGTGTGCGTCGCTACCTGTAGTCTTGCTGCCGGCATCAACCTGTAAGTTCAACCCATACTTCTTCATCTTATTGGCAAACCAAGTATAACGCTAACTTATCAGGCCGGCCCGGCGAGTTATTCTTCATAATGCGCGCATGGGTCGCGAGTATGTCGGCCCGTCCATGTTGCGCCAGATGCGAGGGCGAGCTGGCCGTAAAGGCAAAGACGAAGTCGGAGAAACGTATCTCTGTTGTCGTGAATCGGAACTTGACCATGTTGTTGATCTGATGCATGCCGACTTACCTGCCATCACAAGCTCGCTCAATACTGATGAACGCCGCGTACAAAGGTATTGTATCGGATAGAGAAAACATCTACCATGAACTCTTTAGGTGGCGTGTACTAACTTTTGGCATTTAGAGCTTTGTTAGAGGCTATTTCTATCCGCCTTGTGGCCACATTCGAATCTATCTATGACTATCTATCTAAGACACTCCTTTATCATTCCGATGATGCGCTGGACCTGGATCTGCTCACAACACAATGTATCCGGAACCTCGAGATGCTCAAGGTAGTCCATTTCAAGCGCGAAAGTGAAGAATACCACGCCACCGACCTAGGCAAGGCCATTGTGGCGTCGTCGTTCAACCCAGAAGATGGACTATTCATCAATCGTGAGCTTCAGCGGGCACTCAAAACCTTTGTTATGGATGGCGACTTGCACGTTTTCTACACTTTTACTCCAGTCAATGTTGCGGATGTCAATGTCAATTGGCGTATCTTCATGGACGAAGCCGAGGGCCTAGACGAGAGTGGACTTCGTGTGTTGGATGCCGTCGGTATCTCAATACCCGAACTTATTCGGCTCTCTAAGGGCGGCATTTTGCCCGAGGAAACTACTGAGCAGAAAGAAAAGGCACGTGTTATGCGGCGCTTCTACCTGTCGTTCCAGCTTCGAGATCTATGCAATGAGGTACCGGTTCATGTTGTTGCTCGGCGTTATGATATGCCTCGTGGCTTGGTGCAGACGCTATCACAGACTAGCCAGGGCTTTGCTGCTGGCATGGTGAAATTCTGCAATACTATGGGCTGGGGGTAAGTCATGTTCAGATATCACCTGTAGATGTCGACTCTTTCTACCTTCATGCTCTTATAGACTGTCTTGGATTATTGCTAACAACGAGTTACACGTTTGCTCAAAAATATAGCGCACTAGGAGCTGTACTCGACCATTTTATTGACCGCCTGAAAGCTGGCGGTCGTGCTGATATTTTAGAACTGGCCAAGATCACGTTCGTGAAAAGTCGTACTGCGTAAGAAGCCACTTGCTCTTTATGCCATCGCGCACTGTGTCCTCCGTGATATACTGACATTTTATTCCAATAGGCGTATCTTTTGGGATAATGGCTTCAAGACAATTGCTTCTGTAGCTAATGCTGGGCCACACGAGCTAGTTCCATTGCTCATGCAGGTATGTATTCTAGAAACTTAGTCGGTTTTATGATGTAAATCCCAAAACAATGTGACCTCCCCATTAACTAAAGTTATAGGCACAACCGAATAAACTGAAAGGCTTGAATCCCGAAGATACTAAGAGTACCGACAAGGTCTTGGCAAAGGCTCGAATCATTTCCGACAGTGCTAATCGTTTATGGCGTAAGTAACCGATTGATACTATATCCCCTATCCCCTTCATTTCCAGTGATACATACTAACGATTGGAATTTGTAGAAAATGAAGTCCAACTTGGCCAGTGGGATGAGGAATAATATGCTGACATATACAACTCTATTGGTCCCTTTTCAGTGTAGAGACGGACTGATATACATGCTCGAATCTAGAGTCGAACTGGCTACTCAGAGTATGCGAGTGGGCTGTGATATATCCAGGCTTTACCTATATTCTGTAGCGTTATAGTTTATATATAGTTATAGTGATGTGCTATTTGTGACTGATCTATGTTACACGTATATCTATAATACAAGCCGCTTTTTGTGTGATAAGAATACGGGATTGCTGTGCATGTGTGTCTTTGGCAGTATGTCTGTTACACACCGTTTCACGACTGTAAGTAACCGAATTTATTGGATGTATTTCCGATTCGAGGAAAAGCTACTTGCTTTTTTTGTTGGGGCACGGGAGTGGCGTTTGTTATTGATATTATTTATATGACGTATCGTGATTGGTTTGTCGTGTTGTTTGTCTGTCTCAACATGTTCTGCACAACGTAAACAAAAGTCATGTGATTCGAAGGTGAATCCGACTATAAAGGAGATGGAAAGCCCATATCCATGGACCAGAAATTCATTATTCTTTAACATTATGCCCTAACATTTCCCCAGAAAGGTGCTGCTTCATATGTGACTATCGCACGATGGGCTCCTTTTTGATCTCCTTGTGAACGACGAACAATCCTCCGAGCGTGCGGTATGTCTATCAACTTTAACCGTATCGTCGTTTGCGACTCCCCACGTTAACTGCCGGCTGCCAACCTTGGCAATATTGAGAATTCCCTTCGACCAAAGTGGTCGAATATTTAGGGAGGTTTCGGTCTTCACAGGTAAGTTCACTCAATTGGTGTTTAGATGATATGTTTATATGATAGTTACTGACAGATATTCCTCACTCCCTTTTTAGATGAAGCAGGAAGCTTGCCCGCGACCTTGTATACAGACATTTTTGTACGCATGGGGTCCGGTGCTGCCTTTTTATGTTGTTTCTTTACTATCGTCAAAGTGACGATAGTGGAGAAGGTGATTCACTTGGGGTTTCCAACTGGCGGCTTAAGTCTGTAGATTTTATTGGACTGGGTGAGGGACCAGAGCGAACCTTTTTATGGTAATCAATCGCTAGAAGTCAAGGACGATAGGACTGACAAAACACCTATTGAAAACTTTCATCATGATAAAGAATGGTTTGCTAAGTTTAGCTGTAATTCTCGAGCCATTAGGCTATAAAGATAGGAAGAGGAATTACAGCATGCCTAATCTGGTAGAACTAGACTTATAGCAAGTGTTTATCACTAGAGATATGTATATCTTTTATCTAGACATCTTTAATATAGCCAGTAACACATTGTTACCAACGGCGAAGCAAGCTACTTTTCTTGAGACAATATAAGCCCATAGTAGTGAATTCAATCAGATGTATCTGTATGCTATGCAATAAAACCTAGTATTACAATAATAACTTTATCATCTATCTAGCGAGAATTGTAGAAGTGAGTACTTTACCGCATGGAGCTTCCTTAAAACGTTTGATTGCTTAGTTACGATGATTCAAATCAGTATTAAGCTCTGCCTAATTGGAATCAGCTTTGAGTAGTTACTCTTTCTTGTATATTACTGAATCTTGTAGAACTATCTACATGTACATATTGATGAATGGTACAAATGTAATTGTTCTCATTACTAATACGATGTTGCTCTTGCCTTTGCCACATCTTTGTAATCATACTGTGTTGTTTTCTGATCCCATCCCAAATTGAGGCGGACATCCGGATTGGGCCAACCATACGCCACAATATCTGGGGGTTATTTGTGTGGCGTTTTGCTCATTTTCATCTTCTGGGCCGCGCTGATTGGCCAGAGCTTCCTTGCAACAACTTGGACCTAAAACAAGAGTTATGAAAGGCTCGTTTTAGCTTTGTCCGTTTTTCCCTTTGGCCTTGTCCAAACGCGTCGTGATGTATTATTTTTTCTCTTGTTCTGGGATTTATCTCTCTTGCGTAAATAAGGGACAAAGGGTGCATGAATAAGATTAAATGCCGGAAAACGCTATGCATAAGAGCGACAGAAGAGGGAATTACATAAGAGACACTTCATTATATTTACATAAACAAAATAAATACGCAAGGCATAATTACCTGCACTCTCTTACATGTACAATACATGTATGTACATCTAGAATTGAGCCAATCGTTTTAGCGTTTTGGTGCAATCTCCTGCAGATGAACTAGATCCTTCCGTACTTTTCTTTTCTTTTATTTTTCTTTTTCCCTTGAGCGTATTAACGCAGTTCGTTCATTTAGCTAACTGAGAAAGCCACCTGCCATAGGCTGTAATTCTTTTTTTTTCTCCTTGCACGCTATTCTTTCAGCCTTCCCTTTCGCATCCACAACTACCCAATACATTTTTCTTTTTCTTTTCTTTATCTGCAACCAACAATAGTTCGTCCAACAACAAACGACCATTACAAAGTCAAAGAAGCCCAGTCGCCTCAATTGACAGCATCTCCTCCCGACGAAGATCTCTTTCACAGTCTTTCTCACGTCTACGATTCCTTTGCACCTGGACGGTCGTGATCGCATAGCATAATAGCTGATTATATTCACCTCGCTTCCCCTTCCCCTTCCCCTTCCCCCTTCGCCCTTCGCCTTCGCCCACAATGACTATCGAAGTGCAACTCAATACGCCGCTGGCTGAGGCGCTGAATAACGTCATCCAGCCCAAAGTAATGGACATGGGCTGGAGCCATGACCCCAGCGACTTTTCGCTGGCTGAGTACATTGTCCTCATGTTGGTCAACGGCCACTCGCAGGATGACGTTGCCAGCGAAATATCAACAGAACTGCTAGGCCAAGATTCCATCGACGACACGGCGCGCGATTTCGCACAATGGCTTTTCAGCGAGGTCGAGGCGCAAAACGCCAGACTCAATCCCGGCGTCGCCAATGGCCCCGTCGACGCTCCTCAGCCTATGTCGGGTATCCCAGAAGCCTACAGCCAGAACATGGACACCGACGGCATGGACATGACTGGTGATATGGCGCAGGCTGCTATGTAAGTACCATTTTTTCTTCCACTCGGGTCCTGTCGCTCCTTTTCCTGCTTGAGTACCCCACGTAGCCTAAACAATCACTAATGTGTCCCTTGTCATGATACAGTCCTACCGGCCCAAGAATGATGCGCAACGGCAACAACAACAACATGGGCAATGGCCGCGGCCGCGACCGTCGTACTTTCAATCAAATGAATAAGAACATGGATCGCTCCGTCGACGGCTCTCTACATCGTGTTCGCGGATCGGGCAATGAGCGCATCAATTCCCATAGAGGCTCCAACGGCATGGGCATGCGCAACAACTACAACAACGGTATGGGCCGCGGTGGTCGCAACAACATGAACAACCGGTCAGCCAACATCCAGGCCGGCCTCAATGCCGCTGCCATGGGCCAGAACATCGTAAATCTACCTAATGGCATGAACCCTGGAAACTGGGCCGGCCCTATGGGTGGTCCGATGGGAGGCCCGATGCCTAATGGCTCTCTTCCCAATGGTGCGCCTGGCCAACAGCCCAACATCGACATCTTTGCGTTGCTTGAGCAACAAAATCGCATGATGGTGCAGTTGTCACAACAAATGATGCAGAATGGCCGCGGCGGTCGTGGTGGCAGCAGAGGAAACACGAACAGAAGAGGAGGCCACAACAACCAATGGAACGGCAACAAGAACCACCACAATAACCACAACTCCAATAGCAACAATGGCGAGTCGGGCGACGCAGCAGCCTCTGAGGGTAACGCGCAAGATGGCGAGGATGTTGACATGGGCTCTCGGCCCGAACCCACGAACTCAGACGACACCATGTGTAAATTTAACTTGCGTTGCACTAATAAGGACTGCAAGTTCGGCCATCAGTCACCCGCAGCACCGCCAGGCACCGTTGTTGATACTAAGGATATCTGCAGCTTCGGTGCCGCATGCAAGAACTGGAAGTGTGTTGGCCGTCATCCATCGCCAGCGGCCCGTCTGGCCCACCAGTCCGAACTAGACTGCAAGTTCTTCCCTAACTGCCACAACCCACACTGCCCATTCAAGCACCCCAACTCTCCATTGTGCAAGAACGGCGCGGACTGCTCAACACCAAACTGCAAGTTCACCCACGTCAAGACCAAGTGCAGATTCAACCCATGCTTGAACCCCAAGTGTGCGTTTGTCCATGACGAGGGACAACAAGGCAACTTCAAGGACAAGGTCTGGACACCCGAGGGTGGCGAGCATATCAGTGACCGCAAGTTTGTGGTGGAACAGGAGGAGCCTGAGCAGGTCAAGGCTGAAGACATCGACATCGCTTAAACATAGAGAGTTAAGAACACCCTCAACGTCCTATTTTCGTTTCAGTCTACGGACTATGTTTAGATGTCTGTGTCAAGTTAAGCCACAGGCTTCTTGATGTGATTGGACGAGGAGGAAACCCATTGCAGATATATCGGTCTTGTTACTAATTGTTTGTTTATTTTTTTTTGTTTATTCTTCCCATTTTTCTTTGATTAGATGGTGGATAGAGGAGGAGGTTCCTCTTATATGTGGGATCTATTTATATT
>RHLR01001040.1:0-10459 GCA_009806335.1 Davidsoniella australis
TAAGGCGCATGGTAATTTTTAGTGATTGTCATACCTTGAAGGGTTCCCGCATAAACTTGATCATACTCTTTCTAGCCACGAGGCCCCAAAATTGCGGTTTAAGATGGTACTTTGAAACCGATTCTACAGCCCTATCTTTGGTTCTTTTTGTCCTCTCTCTCTCTCTCTCCTTATTCAACACTTCATATTGGGCGTGTCTCTAGGTGTCGGCGTTTGGGCCTTCTAGCAAAGAGAACCCACTCCACATCCCGGATGAAACCATGCTCGGTTTCTTTAGTGTCGTATCGATATCGTTCTTATAGTAGGTCTTGTGTAGTAACCAAAATCCGTGCCTTTTCTTTTCGGTCTCTTCCATGCCTAGCCAGTACTAGCATTAAAACATCGGTGGGCTTCCGTACTGAACAGATACATATTGATTGAAATTACCCCGATCAGATGATACGAGATGTTTGCCGTGCTGTTGAGAATGTATGTATACAGAGTGTAACATTGGAGCATTGGAGCATAATATGGGTGAGGCTGCCAGATGGGAAAACAGCACGCCTAGGCCGGATTTATGTAGTAGGCTCTACACGTGTAGGTCGGCTTATTTTATAGTAATAGAGTAGTAATGGCAGCCAACATATGGATTTCTAGGAATTTGCGCACCTTTACTTGGTTCTTGCGTAAGACTACCGCTAGACAAAAGGGCCAATACGTAAGTCACTGTGCGTTGATTTAGGCCCCCAACGATATAATATAGCACAATCTATCGCTATCGCCCTATTTCATTTGCTTGGTTCTTGGATCATTTTAACAGAATGTGACTACATGTATATTATGGTGGTGTGATATGGTTTTTGTCTGTTATGTGGAAATAGAAAAATCCCCATCCCGATCTAACGCTTGGTAACGTATCTAGTAACCCTGAAGGAGTTAAGCACTAAGGAACTGCAGTAGACATGGACATGTGCCATCCAAACCATCCATGACGATCTTTGTATGTACATATTTACTCAGTCACAGCTATGGTTGCAAGTCATGGTTTTAAAGTCACAGTTCCAGTATCAGATATCACGAGCTTTGGCCTTGCTCAGCCTCAATACATTGATGGATGTGTTCTGTTGATCTTCCTATTTGAGTAATGTACTGGCCGTATCACCTTACTCTTAAACAAACTGAAACTAGGCAGAATCTTCTGCTTGTCTGCTTTACTTTGCTTGCGATGTCAACTCTGATATTCTAGGAAGCCCCTATAAGTCCTGATTGCCCCATCTTTGTTTTTCTTGATATCATCGAATCGAAAAAAGCGAGGCTTCTAAACGAACTGTTTGTACGCAAAATAATGTTATTACACCGTGCCTTGATATCCCCCAGTTTCATGACGTATATAGCTACAATGATCTGAATCTAGGCTTTAACCTTGCTACTACTAGCGGCAATATTATCGGCATTTGTTTTCCTGTCTTTCCCTACCCCCGCTCACGGGAAGATACATAGAACGGTTTCATTCTCCGCTTCTGAGAGTTCATGCAAATCGTAAGGTCATCCGTATACTTCGAACTATGCCTGATACTACCATTAAACTATTACCGTTATGACTATATGTATTGTGGACATGATAGTAGATAGGCAGGGGGGCCATAGGTATGGAATCGCTGGCAATATACGGCTTTAGGCTCCGTAGACTCTCATGATAGGAGTCTAGAAGCTTAGTGTGACTTGACTCTCACAAACTTATCTATATACATACAACGTTGAAGAGATCCAACGAAAGAAAGCAAGATTAGCCGATCTCTCACTCATCCTTTCAGCCTACTAACCGCCCTGAAAAGAAACGTTGTCAGAGCGGCCCAAAGGTCATGAATATATTAGGTGTACATGTATATGGCAATGTCCCAAGCAGATACGCTGCTACGCCTTTCGACTGGCAGCTTGGCCTGGCTGTGTGGTGGCATGTGGAATGCAAAACGTAAGTCCATAATGCAGGCTAGGTGCAGATATCCCACCGAGCGTACATATACGAGCTGATTCTACTGTTTTTGTATGATAGCCGTGCTGATAAAGTAGTATCAAGTGGCAAATTTTCAAGCAACTGACACTCGCCATGCAGATATTTGATGGCTTTCTTACATCTGTGTATTGCAGCGTAAAGGGACAATAGACACTATACATGTAGACAGATGCTTTGAAACAACAGTAGAAGTTCCTTGGTTAAACAATAAATTTTCATTGTTTTCTCAGTATGCCGAGGTAGCATTTTTCCATGTTGTTTTATACAACTCAGTTTCTTTATTATGAGTAGCACCCACTACTACTATCATGGCTGTGGCCAATTTCATGCTACTTTATGGTGTGGAATAAATTATGACGGAAACACGCCCTGTTTGCTCTCTCTCTCGGGAACCGTCCAATCATGGAGCTGAGACCGACAGAGACGCCTGTGATTAGCGGCCGCTCTAGCAAAATTCAGAGAAGAAAGAAAGTGTGCAATCCTAGACAAAATACCAACAGTTGTCACAGGTGTAGTTCCTCTTTTGGAAACAGCTTTTCCCCAAAGCTTGTTCTGCTAAAAGATGCAGATGTGAGAATAAACCTATGAAAAGAAGCACTTGGAGAAATCCATCCATGGATGTCTTGTCGCATACTATTACAGGTCATTATAAGCTATACATTTTTACGTGCAATCTGGCTCTCTCTTTATATTCTCTTTCATGGGAACCATATTGAAAAGAGAAAATACACCCTACTACTGATGGCTTAAAGTAGCCCATTCTTCTCTCGTTTTCTAGTCTCGACTCATGTAGAGAAAGAAATACGAGCGGCCATGTCTGAACTCACCAACATCTCCGTCTTTAAAGCTCAGTGCGAAGGCATATCAAACCTATATTTGACTATAAACTTTTATGTCTGACGGTCGACCAGCAATTGTTTTTTTGTCGGTATTTACGGACTTGGTACCAGACCGACTGCACACCATAACTTAGTCTTCCTATAATTATCATCCCTGATAAACCTATCGCCGGACCTTGCACGTGAGGGAAGGCTGAGGGTATCTATCCAGATCCTATCCATATCTTGACCAACATTGGTTAGAAATCTGCCTCGCATGGTGTATATCATTAACATGTAGACCCGGAACTAATGGAAAGAATGAGGATGGAAAGTGCAGCCTATCTATCCATTGATAGATATGTCTAGCCTCTTGGCAGCAATATCCTCACGTCCGGCAACGCCTTGGATTTTTACGCAAATGCGCAATCATATACACATGCTTCTACATACATACACACATATTTTTGGTATCCTGAAATCAAGATTCCCCTCAAGTCTGCTGATATGTAGTAGTAGTCAAAGCAATAATACAGTATCTTGTTGTTCCCCGCCTGTCCGTGCATATGCATAAAACCCTGTCATTGTGGCTTGTCTATTGCGCATGTATATAAGAGTTATTTTTATTAGTGACTATTGTAAACTAGTTATGTTCTTGGACAACTAGCCATTTTCTTAAAACAAGGCGAGATTCATCCTAACTAGCGATGTATCCTTCTCCAGGCGCCATTTACACACCTCCATCCTATCCTCTTAAGGGATGCTTGTAATGTCTGACGCTTTTATCTACCTGTATATTGGGGCAACATATACATAGAGACAGCATATATCTAGTATTCGTCTTTTATGTACCTATTATGGGGGCGGAGCGAGGCATGAACAATAAGTAGTCAGTTGAATTCTTTATTTCGGTAAGTAACACAGATTATTTACGGAAGTAGGGTTACAATATTTGTAGGGTTAAAAACTAATGGACTCGATAAAAATGGGACCACAATGTTATTATCTTCGGATCGTTAACATCGCCGAGAGTAACTACCTCACCATTATGTCCGACAACATATAGCAAAAGATAATAAATACTCGTGCAACGCCCCACAATATTCTATCTATCAATATTGTGGGCCGTTGCACGAGTATATGATAATGTACTGCCTTGATATTTGTTTTCTTTTTGTGGTCTCGATTTTTAGGTTGAAGATCCTAGTAGCATTGAAGAAAAAAACAATATTTATGTAGAATACTCGGACCGGTGGGAAATGGAAGATACCTGTAGTTACACTTGACTCATTTTAACTTTTATTGTCACATTATCAAGATATTTTGGTTCCATTGACGTATCAAACATTCACATGAGATATGCAATTTGTGTAATGCCGGATTTTGTCTGTCAGTCCGTAGGCCTATTCGTTTTTTATCTTCATTTTCGTTCATGCTAATAAGCGCGCGCAATGATTGACAACTGCGATATCATGTATGATATATGTCATGGGTATAGAAAAGAAAAACAAATGATACGTAGGATGGTAACTAACCATACTATAGAGCTATACATAGCAATTGCATGTCCGGGAAGTTCTACATTCAGGCATTTGTTTCGATACTTACTTCCGTAGTCCTACGCCAATCCTTCAAATCAATACATTTGAGATCTTGTCAGACTTGGCTATCTGTAGGGAGTAACAGAGTATGGAATAAGCATCATGACTCCAATGCTATATGAAATGCTATTGCCAGGTATACGTCTACAAGCTCATCCCAGAGTTACATTATGCGGGCTGATGGGGAGGCGAGAGATCACGGCCTTGTCAATGCCAGCTTCTGCTACTCCCACTTTACGGCGATGAAAAAAAGAACAAAAAAATCTATATAAATGACAAAATTAATCTTGATCATTTCTTGATTTTCGATGCTGAGCTCGTAAAGTATTATTTCATAACATAGCCACTGAGGCGTTTCTATAGTGTAAAGTGTAAAGTGCTATAGGAAAAGTAAGATCCTAACCTAGATGCTACCTATTGCTTGGATGTAGGAAAAATTTTCGTCAACCTGTACATTCGTTTATGATTCTCCAGGTACAAAACTAACAGTGCTTGCTTATCCTTTGTGTAAGAAACTAATATCTGTAGGCCAGGTGACTGAGCCCAATGAACCGCAGACGGTTACCGTAAGCTGTTTCCCATGATGAATATGTCTATCGATTTGATTTCTTGTGCCGCGTCTGTGTCATCATCAGAAAGCGGAGATAATTCATGCTTAAAAACAAAAGAAGACAACATAAGAAACAAGTTGAGTTAAAGATAGATTTGTGCTAAGTACGACACTATGATCGACATCTTATAAAATATCGAGACAGTTGTCTTTTCTATTATTTTCTTTTGGTACTTCACCTAGTGGGTAGAATAGTTTACTTAGTTTCAAGATTATATCATGGATGCTACTAGTCAATGTCCCCCCTTATCTGACAGCAGCAATAGCACTTACATTAAAACCTAGTTTATATTGAGTTTTACTTTTCTTACCATATTGGAGATTTTTACCTGACTATGAAAATAGAAAATAGAAGAATAGTTATTATGGGTTTTTTTTTTCTTTTTTGAATAGGTTCATAAAAATTTAAGCATTGCAGACTTTTTTACCAAGACTTGATCGTTGATCGTTGTAGAGCAGGACTACAGCACAAGAAATTTAGACTCGATTCACTATTGAAGCATGCTCATATTGGTATATATGTATAATGTCTGACATCATAGCGATTAATAGTAATGAACGAGGGAAGACAAAACAGGGCCCTAAATTACAGAGTTTCTATAAACAAATGACGAGAACTATCTCTTACCTTGGTATTCATGTCCGTCATTCGAAGCTATTGCTATTAGAGACAACGATGGGATAGTTATTATTTTAAATGGCACATATCGTACTGTATACTGGAAAAGGGATGGATCATTAGCAACCCGAGTTGAAGAAGACTACATATAGGTGTCTTCCTGGGTTGTCTCTTTGTTGCAACAAATCGTGTTTCTAAGATCGACCAGGCCAATTCCTTTGACCAACATATCTCACAGATCTATAATATAAGCTGAAAGACAGAACAGTATGAAGAGAGGTGTAGATTTTTGAATATATTTTTACGTATATGATAATATAGGCATGTTATGTATATCCACACCTATAAACATGCGAGGAAAGAGTTGTGTGGACGATCTTACTGACAATGTAATACTTGAACTAGTAGGTCTGTAGTCAGCACCGTTTAGAAATGTCCACGCCCCCTCTCCCCCGCTACCCGGTGCTATCCATGCTACGACTTTCAAACTTACTCCCTGTAAGTCTAGTGTTCCTTAGTGAAAACGTCCATTAGAACGAGAAAGAAAGAAGGAAATATGAGATCATTTGAAAACATCCTTTCCTCCCTCGTCGGCAGTCTCAGATACAATGAGGCTGGTTGGTGTAGGAACGAATTCTTCTGTTTTATTACCAGGCTGACACAGGTAGAAGCCTATCGATCCTCTCCGTCTAGAATATCGGCGAATACTGAGGGAAAGCCTACGAGACGTTCTGATAGTTGGATGATGCTGCTTTTCAGGTATGAACATATGTTTCGAGGCTACTTGTTGCCACTGCTACGTGCTTATGTGACAGATTTGGTCTATCTAATGTAATACTCACTGTAAATGAGAGGCCACCCAGCGACAGAACAGCCAAGAGGACATATCTCAAGGATGAGAATCGGGTTTTTGTTGTCTGTAACCGTGAGAGGGCAGAGCCGGACCTTGAAGTGATACGGGCGGAGTAGAGAGAAAACGCGGTGATAGATAGAAAGATCGGCTCGGCCGGACTCAAAAAATCCACTCGTAATAGTCTAGGAAGAGTATAAACATAACAATAACAACAATAACACTGGGGAAAAATAGGGGTTGACTATATTTTGAGATGGAGTGCCTGAAGTGCCACACATGCGGACCATGACATCCCAGGCAAGCCGTCGATGGCACCGTTGGAATATACTATTCTGCAACGTTATTGATAAGGCGAGAGTATATATTTCCCGAGAACTATCATGAAAGGAAATACCCCAACTACCCAAGCTCTCGGAGAAATCAGGGACGTCTGTGTAGTGGAACTAATGACAAAGAATTGACCCGGTGCCTGGCAAATACTACGGCGATTCCCTAGCGTTATTAGAGGCCGCCATAGTACCCATCAGTTAAATTGTTGATATATGATGATGCCCTTCACTTCTTAGAGTGTTCATATAGGAAATACATGACCTTCCACTATGCATAGTCTCTCTCGTATAATTGCCTTTAGAGCTAGCCATCTCCATCTTCATTTGCATCTGATCGCCCGCGCGGGAAAGAATCCTCGAACGACATGAACGCATCAAAATTCTAGCAAAATAAGGGAAAAAAGCCTGACTGTTGAAATAGGTCCCTGGATGTCATACCAAGAGATTGGCAGTGGTGATGTGGCTTACATTTTCCTCAACATTCTAAAGAAAAAGCACATAAATACACGGTTTTTACTACACCAAGGCTTTTGGCTGCAAGTCTTGGCATAGAGAGCTGGAGCATATTGGATGCTAGACACTGTCAATGCTATAATTTAGGGGGGGGTAGCCTGTGTATGAAGGGCAAAGCCAAGACTTGGCACGCAGGGGAAAAAAAAAACACGTTATTTCACTGATGGTGGTGCTGTTGGTGCCGTTGCCGATGGCTTTACAGGCTTGTTATTGTCTTGGCTTTGAATTTTTCTTAGTATCTTTTCAGTGGCATGAAGCGTCTGGATTTCTGGGCAGCTAAGGCCAAGACAACGCTGCTTATAGAACTGCCGAAGCTGTGCCTTTTGTCTAAAAGAGGACACCATCGCCTGGCAGGGATTTTGTTCAGTATACACATATTTAAGTTTCTCTTATTGAGATCGGACTGCCATTATTAGTAGCAAGACTAGGCACATCGAACCTCACGATATATATGCCGAACGACGCTAGTGATGGGGGTCTAAACGAAGTTAATTTCGAGTTCATGCTGAACTAGCCAGGGAGGGGGGACACAAAAAAAAGAAAAAAGAAGAAGTTTTTATTTAATTTCTTTCGGTTCGTTGTTCCGAAAATGGACCAGATTAATGACGGAAAAAATAGCAAGAAAAAAGAGTTGAAACAGCCAGATAATGAGCCCAAGGTCTAGGCGTTGCAAAGAGCAGAGAAAAATAAGAGCAGACACTAAAAAGACTTACAAACTAGGGGTCAACTGGAGATCATGGCGTAACACGCCAAGTAGATTGGCGATTACTGCTTTCTTCGCATAACATGTGCCATAATGATATAGTTGTGCTCTATACAAAACATACCCACACCCCCTCCAACTATATGATAAGTCGGGGAGTCGGGGGGGCCAATATCTCCGGGCACACCAACTAACACTAACCAGGCAGACCGCAAGAACGAGCCGACGTGTTTTCCTTATTATTTTTTATTTTACAAGTCATCGTTTGCTTGTCTGCCTTTCTCTTGTCTTCAGGCTGACCGTGCGCTACTCATCGCCCGCTGGTAAAAAGAATACGCTTGAGACAGACTGATACAGTGTCTATATGTATGCTTCCTACTGGGCCTTTTTATTTGGTCGGCGAACGCCCGTCGAATTTATCATAGCATTTCATGGCCATATCGGTGTCAAAAGAGGAAACGACAGCACCAATCTGAAAGTAACACAATCACAACCAGCCGACAGGGTGTCTGCCATCTTCAAGTCGGAGTGAGGTTTGTCTGTGTCGATGGATAGACCAGCATCGGATTGTAGCCAAGTGACATTTATGTAGTCTCCAAAGAGGGCAGGGAAAACTATACTACATAAATAAGCCTGGGCCGTATGAAGCTGCCCGAACCGAGCTTTGGACCGCAGTAAATAAATCAGCAAAAAAAAGATATAAACCTGGCCTATTTGTAATGCTATCGACAAGCCGAGGTTGGCTATACACCCTCTTCTGATATTATTATCCTCCTCCTTGTATAATCTATGCGCGGCAAGAGTGAAGGAAAAGAATAAGCGTTCAACACTTGACTGACAGTGCCAGACAGGCGTGAACAGACCAGAAGACAGAGTGTGCTTCTTGACACTGCCCCCAAGGACGAGAAATCCAGTATATTTATGTTATGTACATACATATATAGACAACAGAACCTAGAGCTGATGTGGGGTGAGGCAAGTTTGGTTGGGTGGTCGGCGATTTGAAAACATGGCTTGCATTATCTTTTGAGTCTGATCGTGGAAAACAAGCAAGCAGAACAAAGCATTAAGAAGACAAGAAGAAAAAGAAAAGAAGAAAAAAAAAAGACGATCCAAGGGAGGGTGTGATGGTAAATAGCGTGGCAAACATGGCGTGGACGAAGGAACCATGCGTAATTTTGATTCCTAGAGATACACCCAAAAGAAGCAAAGGAAGGGGGTGCACGAAATATAAAGAGAGCGTATAAAACCTGCAACTAGAAACATGTGTGCATAGCATGCTCGCCTGGAACTTTTTATGCCTTGGCTCACGATCTTTGTCTTTTGTGCAGGAAGAGAAAGGCTGAAAGGGTTCGAGAGCCACAATTAACCAAAAAGAACTCAAAAGACAGGCCCTGTCAAAGTTAAAAAACCAAGTCTGTCTGTCTGTCTTGTCTTGTCAGACAAAGAAAAAAAAAGACAGGTGAGCGCACGGGACATCAAGAAATCAGGGAAACTAAGGCAGGCTTAGGCTCCTCCTCTCCACGACGACTTGATGTTTCTCTAACATAGATATTGTAGTTGTGTGATATGATGATGAGCGTCATATACGAACAGAGAAAAGAATACCGGAGAGGAAAATACATGTAGAAGCGGCCGCTGCCGTCGAAACTCTGCTGTTTTGCATCGCCAACAAAGCAACAGCACAGCACAACAACGATATTCCTGATCGTGTCGCTACTCTGCCGCCTAGAAGAGCATTACGCAGACTATTAATACATGTATACTAGTAGACTAGCAGGTAGACTAGCAAGTAGACTAGCAGTGATCCATAAACTTCAAGCCCAACGGCCTATCAACTTACATATAGCGGTGGGCGGAGGGGAAAGCCAAGTAACACGCAACGCCTTGTTCTGCTCCTCTCTTTTTTCTTCTTTCTTTTCTAACCGGACTGGCGGAGTTCCGCACGATATAGCTTTGGCGACCGTAATGAGACTAGTCACTGTATCAACCTTTTCCAGAACAAAACTTGCTACCATTAGGCGAGCACCGATCGGTTGGCGACCCGAGCGCCACATTATTGAAATATCTAGGCAATTTTCCAATTGATTTTTTTTTCCCCAAGACTTCGACTTTGCCGGCCGAGACTAGTTTCACCGTTTTTTTGGTCTTGTATGAATCGCTCACAGCGTGTTTGACAGGATACGATCTGTGATATGTAGTTATCTATATCAGTGCTTCTTCTCTATTTACTTGATATCCATTGAACCAAAGTGTAACCCTCTGATACGTACCTGACTGCTACTTCTGCTGGTTAGTCTGAGCGCAGATGAACCTTGGCGAAGAGAATAGACTTTGTGACCGCCTAGCTTCGCTGTCGAGAATTCCTTCTTTGGTCTATTGGTTTCTTCGTTGGACGGCATCACCGATGAATTGCCACT
>RHLR01001041.1:0-10457 GCA_009806335.1 Davidsoniella australis
TCACATACGACCATAGCTGATAGAAAGCACGGGATCCGTCCGCTCTCCCCTAGTTAAACTATCAAGCGCCTGATCAGTACTACGGTGGGTGACCACGTGGGAATACCAGGTGTTGTATGTTTTTTTTTGTTTCTTTATACTTTGTCTCTTCTTCACGTCAATAGGTTATGTTATTTATGGTAAACATAGAGCCCAGTTCTTATTCACATTATGGTGGGTGGCCCCATGAGAAATCCCAATGTATTTGTATATTACGTATGAGTAAAAGTTCTATTTTGTTTTAAAAAAAGAATTATGAAGAAGCGAGTCAATGTTGGGAACAAAGGAATTCTGAAACATTAAGATTTATTAAGATTCTGGACTGGGGTTCGAAGAAACATTTTTATCTCACTAAGTTGGGAAGGCTACCTCCCCCTTCTTGTATATCGGAGATGATCCCCCCAATGAAGGTAAAAGAAGGAAATGGCTTACCACTTAGTGAGATACTAATGTTTCTTCAAACCCCAGTCAAAAATCTTAATCAATTTTCAATGTTTAGAACACTCAAAGTTCCCAACATTGACTTACCTCTTCGTAATCCTTTCCCTTTTTCTATTTCAAGTAGTTGTGAATGCTAACTCAAGTATATGGTAGCTGTGCATATAAGCCAAGCACGGCAGTTAGTATGTTCGTTCATATACTTTTTTCTTCTTTTTTGAAGGGCCTTGATAAAAGCCTAGGTAGACTTCTCCGTGACCCGCTTGCCCCTGACTCATGATTTGCGAGAGATAATCACTCTACCCGCATCAATAGTCTCCAGCATAGTCTTGTGCTTATGCCAGAAGAGCTCTTCAGGGATCGCCTGGCCTCTGCGTTCGGCGCGTCCCATATCTTTATCAAGTTCATTGCGAATGATCCGCTCACTCTCCTCGATGCCTGGCACGCCATCTCCAATGCTAGAAGCTCCTTCGGTAGTCTGGGTGGTTGAGAGCAGCATACGCTTCTTCATTTGGAATCGTTCTTTGCGCTCTTTCTGTAGACCGGGGCTATCCAGCTTGCTCATGATATAACGGACTAGGATCTGCATAGCTAGGTAAAGATGTTCAGCAAGAAGAATGACTAGCAAGAGACCCCAGGCCGTAAAACCTGCTGAGTGCTCTACAGCAGCAACCCGGATTGCAGGTTTCTCAAGGGACTGAGCAGAAAAAGTAGCGTTGGCAGCAGCAGCTAGAGCTTCAGCGGTGGCCGCCGGCGTAACTCCCGTACCAATATCGAGAGAATCACTGCACAGATAGACTATAGCGGCGCTAGTGATGCTGCCAAGCCATGACAGGAAGCCAAGAGCATTGACCCAGGGACCAATGCTGTCGGTTCTCCATGGGATAGGACGACGAGAACCGACGGCGATTTTGAGGGCATCAGAGCGAAGCTCGATCCAGTTGTTTACTAGGAAGCAGCAGGCAGCCAGAGGCCACGCGACGGAAAATAGTGAAAGGTAGCCTAGAGATGTATTAGTAAGTCGTGATACATTTCCGAAACTCATAAACTTGAAGATATGAAGGGGATCCACATACCATACTGGATAACCATCTCGCGATAGTCTACGTTAACGTCATACACTTCGAGCTCTGCCTCAGCTTGAACGCGAGCAATGAACTTATCATCCTCACCCTCAACTTCGGAGACCTCCTTCTCGTGCTTGAATTCCTTAACAGTCTTGAAGACCTTGCGCTTGATATATGGCACAATGATTTCCGTAGCGAGGTTCACAATCTGTGCAGTGACAGTAAAGAAGAACATCTGGTCGCTAATACGGCGGGGATTGACGTGGAACTCATGAGCCTTGATCTGGTGGTTGCCCATGCTGAAGGTGCTAGCAACCTGGTGCCAAAATGTGAGGAATGGCGCGATAACATGGCCAAATGGAGTGTACACAAAAGATGTGAAGAAAGCAGCCATGTAAGATGTCATGAAGTTTAGGATGAATTCTTTCTGGATAAGAGCAGCTTGGTGGGCTATGGGATGTTGTTAGTAAGCGTAATAAGTGAGAATATACCATAGCTTCGTTATGTTACTCACCCGTCTCAGTTCGGTAATTCTCCATATTGGTTAATTTAGTAGCCATTGCTGTTAAAATTACAGAGAAGGTTGGTGTAAGGCCTGACAGCAAAATAGTAGGAAGTAAGCCCTAGAGATGCATATGAGGTTAGTAAAGTAAAAGAGATATATAAGCAAGAAATGGCATTAGATCTTACCAAGTATAGCTTAAAGGGGCCATCATAAACTTCATTAATAAATATTTCAAGTGAATTGCACATGACAATTAGACCACCAAGTGCAACAATACAGGCCATAGAGAATGGGATCTGGAGCAACTGGAAACACAGACGCTTGAAAGGCGAGTAGATCTTGATAGGCTCCCCAGTCACGGGATCAATATCTTCTCTATCAAAATGGAACTGTGAACGGTCCAACTGAATTTTAGAGACGCCACGAGTGCCCCAGCGCACAGCGAGATCTACTTCTTTCTGTTTCCAGTATTCAAAGAAGACAACACTCCACACAGAGCAAGCGGCTGCGTATATCCAGGAGAACTGGCCAAGGAGCATCCAGGCTCCTAGACCAAGCGCAGCTGGAAAGATTAAAAAGACAAAGTATGTCTGGATAAACTCAAAATAGTAAGCTACACCCTCACCTAGCTCGTCACGGATCTCATCCAGGTCTGCAGATTCCAGAAGATACGTCGTGCTAAAGCGCTGTAACCAACGGCGATTAAGCACGTGGTTGTGTAGCGGGAACAAGCTGACGACAAAGCGCCAAGTGCCGGTCTCTGGTGTAATTCCAGCACCGCCCTCATTCCGAGGCTTAACCAGCATACGATGAACCAAACGTAGACGCTCGGCTGGAGTCACACGCTCTTGACGGAATGACTCGCCGAGCTCCTGGCTAGGTGCTGTAGTACGCACACCGTGCAACCAATCGGCTAGACGCGCGCGGTACACCTGGTCGGAGAAGAGCTGGCCAGAGGCAACCTTAACAAAAACAAGCAGTGTGCCAGTCTCGGCGGGCCGTACCTCAGTGGCTAGACCAATGGAAGTGAGCAACTTGATAAGCTCAATATAGGCGGCCTCGGCCTCTTCCTTTTCTGTAGCAAGAAGAGGGAACGTTAGGATATCAGTGCCGTAAACTTTGATAGGTTTGTTGTGAGAGACTTACCAGGTCCAGACTCGGGTATCTTGTATACAATCACATAATCAACTCTAGTATTATACAAGGCAGTTAGCTTGAGATGCTTGCGTCAAGACATGAAGGTATCAAAAGATCAGATAGGGTCAGGCTAGCTAGCAAATGAGGCTCGAGAGCGCGGCAGTTGTCATACCCCAGATTGGAGGAGTAGCCCTCAGGCGGATCCTCACTGTAAAACGTCTTAAACGATGGCATCTTTACAAGCTAAAGATAGAGCAGATCGTCGGCGATGCGATTCGATTCAAAGACGTTCGTGGGACGCTCGAATCAGCGTGGCTCTATAAGATAATAGAGAGTTGGAAAGGAAGGAAATGGAAAGAAATGAATGAACGGCGCTGGAAATAGAGTCCAATCGAAGAATCGCAGCTCCCAGGGAGGAGCAAATGAGAGCGAATGAAGCTCACCAAAGCTCCCGTCCAGGGGTGGCAAATATCGATTAAGCAAACGAGCTACTCGAACTAGGGAGGCGACCAGCCAAAAAAAAAGAACAGGAAAAGATTTGGTTATCAGGGATTGGGAGGACGGAAGAAGAAAGAGAAACTGAAGAGAACAATGAAGAGACTAAATAAAAAGATCTCTGAGATGGTGCAAGATTCAGCGCTGTACGGAAGAAGCCAGGCTAAACTATCAGTAAGGCAAGCTGCAGAAAGACAGCCCAACTGTCTCTGACTTGTTCTATTTTGGATCTCACTGTCGGCATAGCTCAAAAGGCACATATTTTCGCTAGCTTGGCCTCGACCTCAGCTTCACCACAAACTTGGGTCAACGTCATCCATCGGGTCTTCCTTCGTATAAATTGGGCTGCCTTGCGTCTTCATAAGTGGCCGCATACCCTCTTAGGCGAAAAGGCTCTACTGTATCACACTGTCCAACAGGCCTCAACGCTGTAACAAAGCCAGCTGAAACTAATTGCCCCTCCTCCTATTGTTTTCTTATTCTTGTTTTTTTCTTATCTATGTTTGTTTTCTGTTTTCTTATTCTTTATCTTTCTCACAGAAACGTTACTTTTTCTACGTTCATCAAGAGATATGTAGGTGTTAATCTCACCCTCACGGCAGCTCATGGCCGGCCTAACTGCATATCACACGACCACCTCTTCTGCCGCTCTAAGCGATGGCTTTTGCTGCTTACTGCTGACACGGCAAAGACGGCTTCTATCGGGTAATAAACAAGCTTCCTCACCCTCATTGCTTACCACTAGCTTCATCATGACATCAGCTTGTAACCCTATCAAGCCCTACATTTGAAAACCCTTGATTCGTAACCCTAAGTGGATAACAAAACGTGTATACGCTTCTTGCTTTCTGATTCGCTATGTATTTACAATGTAAACAACAATAAACAACGTCTTAAATTCATTCTGTATTATGAAATCAACCTCTTCAAGCGATAAAATGACGGAATCCGTGAACAGATTCCTCATAAAATACGGCTTTCGACGCCGTAGCGAATGGAATCCTCCAACTCTCTTAGACCACGCGCTGTCCTCCCCTCTCACCTATCTGACTAGCCGAGCTCACCATATTCTTCTCAGTCTGCGTGGTGCACCTCATATACGTCGAGGCAAGGGACCAGCCATCAAAGTCGTCTGTATATCTGATACGCACGAGCGTATAGTAGAAGTTCCAGATGGTGACCTCTTGATCCATGCCGGTGATATGGTAACCTCCGGCTCACGAGCTGCTATCCAGGCACAGCTAGACTGGCTTCGAGGACTACCTCATAAATACAAAGTTGTCGTCTGTGGAAATCACGATAGTTTCTTTGATGAAGAGGCACGCTTGCAGTCAGACAAAGAAAAGAGTGAGACTCTTGATTTGACTGGAATAGTATATCTTTATAGGGACGCTGTGACTTTAGAGTTCGATGGCGGTAGACGGCTAGTAGTCTTTGGAGCGCCTGATGTGCCTTCTTTAGTCGGCGACAACAACGCGTACGCTCTCGAAGTACCATCAAGAGAAAATGAGAGTACAACCATACTAACTCTTGATTCTTACTTAGTTTTCAGTATGAGCCCGAATGTGCTCCGTGGGATGGTCTTGTGCCTAACGAGACTGACATTTTGGTTACGCATACGCCACCGGTAAGATATTCAGCCAGGCTTCGCTATTCTCGACTAACCAATCTTATATCTTTAGAAATCACACATGGACTTGGAAGTAGGTTGTCCATCTCTTCTCCGCGAGGTCTGGCGTGTTCGGCCCAACCTGCATGTATTTGGTCATGTGCACTGGGGTGCTGGCCGTCAAGGAGTGTATTTCGACGAAGCACAAAATGCATATGAAACGCTCATGTCTTTACCCCCACGAGGTCCCATCCTAGATCTAATCCCAAACTGGACATGGATACTCATGATCAAGGTTATTCTCTACGGCATCAATGCTGTACTGTTCCGATGGCTTATGCTCGGCGTCAACGATAATACAGGATCGCTAATGATAAACGCAGCCCAGATGTATGGAAGTACAGGGAGAATGACAAACAAACCACAAGTCGTTTATCTCTAAGCCACCATAAAGATATATTATCATAACTATATCCTATCGTAGACAAAGTCTATTTATTATTAAGAATAGAGGATCGGACCATCATTACTGAGCCAGAGCTACCTTGAAAGTGGGAAGGGTCTTCGGGAAAGTGGCCACCTGCTGGGCTTTGGCCTTTGGAGTTCTGGTCCAGCGGCTCGTCTCATAAGATCCCACAGCTGTCGCCTTAGCCTGCCTTTTACCTCTGCCTTTGAGGTTCTTGGATCTCTTCTTCGCAGTCTTAGCCTTGGTTGCCGAGGCAGACTCAGAGGGAATCCAAGTGAAAGAAGATGTACCAGTAGCCTTCAGAATAGT
Organism: Davidsoniella australis; assembly: GCA_009806335.1. Lineage (NCBI taxonomy): Eukaryota > Fungi > Ascomycota > Sordariomycetes > Microascales > Ceratocystidaceae > Davidsoniella > Davidsoniella australis. The sequence continues at coordinate 6,066 of RHLR01001041.1, forward strand.
AGAGTTTTGAGCTAGAGATGTACCCGAGACAGTCGATAGAGGGAGGGAAGTTCCACCTAAAGTTGTGGTGGGCTTGTTCTCATTGGGTACATAAACCTTGACATAATTGATTTCCCAGTAACTATAGAACGTATTAGTAAGAAGTTGAACATATATATAGAAATAGACATACTTCTGTGAGAAAGCAGCGGCATTGTGTGTTGCAAAAGCAGCACAGGAGTCCATGTTAGTAGCCTGTGCACAGCCCTTATCCCACGACTTCTCAATCGCGGTGCTGCAGATGTCCTTTGGGTACTAATGTTAGCAATAGCTATAAACAAGCAAGACCACAACGGTTATATACTATCACATACCATGTCGAAAGTTAGCTTCATGTTGTTGTAGTACGCAGTTCCGAAGCAGTCATTGCCTCCAAATACAGCGAGAGGCTTGCCCCATTCCGCCGGATGGGGTGTGCTACTTTCCACATTCTTTGGAACATCGGATCTTTGCCAAGCCCATATGTTGATATGACCGAAGACCGAATCAGGCTCAACATATCCCGAGTCTTGATTATCAGTGGTGTAGTTTCCATGCGTCCAAAGCATGGCGTAGATACCGCCGTTGGCAGCATTCCACGAGTTTCCAAGATAGTAGTGACCGGTGTCGTAGCCACACTGGGACATACAGTCGGACGATGTCTGGTTTGACAGAACAGGGACGTCTTCAAGCTTACATTTGCCGACACTTCAAACTGTTAGAGTTGGGTTGATTTCAGTAGATTAGAGGGGGTGTGTATACGCACGTGGACGACAACATAGACGAAGTACTCTCGATACCGGAGCTTTCAATGACCGAAAGCTGGGCGTGTACGCCGTTGGCAAAAACTATAGCAAGATTAGCACTGTTCACTATAAATAGTGTAAAAGCTGAACTTACATTTGGGCAAGCCACCACAGATCGGAGCCGGCATATGCTCCAGATCAACGATAATCAAACTATTGGTGTATGTCTGGTCACTCTCCACTCTGACCGTCTTACGCTTATCGCCTTTGCCAGTATTGCTTGTCGTTGACTCGGACACCGTCGTCGAGTTTGCTCCGGTGATGTTGAATCCGCTGAGGTAGTCCATCTGCAACACTACAGAGCCCGAGTCTGTCACGTGGGTAAGATTAAGCTTCTCTGCCGTATCTGCAGAGACATAACTGGCCCAGGAACCGCTGGGACTCGCTATCGGCTTCACAATGGAGAAGCCATCCCAGAAGCTAGACCCAATGTAGGATTCGGATAGCGCGTACGGCATGATGGGCGTTGAGTAAGAAAGGAAAGCTGGAACGAAGGTGGTCCAAGATCGGTATGAGGTATGGCAAAGAAAAGGAAGGAACTTCGCTACTCTGTGTTTGGGAGAGAATATGGGACGATGAAGTTGGAAATCTGGTTCGTCATGGACAGATATACACTCTTTTGTCGATGTTATGATCCCATTTCCACACTAGCATCACGGTTGTATTGTTTTTGGTCGTCGCGAAGAATGCGTCGTGCTAGACACATGTTTAGCTGTGAGACTATCATTCCTATGTCTAGTTCACGATCCTAACATACTGACAATATCAAATATGGGTTGTTCCTCCCTAGCTTCAAAAGAGTTTGCCCTGGCCGCAACATAAGACATGGAGACATTGCAAGAACGTTAAATAGTTACATTGGAATATGTTTACATCACTTGCATTGTCTGATTCTATATGTTTAAGTCCTACTTTAACCTTTGTGTATATACATACATATTGTACGTTGTCCGCATAAACCAAGCGAGCCCTTACCCTTATATTATGATTCTACGTAAGCCTGCCGTTCCACCCAGCACCATCCGTCCCGTTACGGCACAGCGACCCTTGCCAACCTCCCATTTGCCCTCTCTACCCCCATCGCCCAGCATAAAGGCTTCTTGCCGTTGATGGTCGCCTTCAAGCCACTTATGAATGCAGCTATAGCAGTATACGATGCCAGTCTGGCATGCCGTAGCCGTTTGGACATGCTGCTCGCAGATAGGACACATGGCCGAGTCTTTCGGTGGCCGTACAGTAAAGATTGGTAACAAAGAGGCCTTAGCAATAGGCGCATCGTCAGGGTTTGGCTGGTCCTTTTCTTCCTCTTCGATATCTTCGTCATCATTACCGCTAGCCTGTCGGTCGTAGCTTCTACGAACTTCGTCGAGATTGGTACTCTTTTTGCTGTTGAGCGCGCGGAATCGGCGCACTATTGGCAACACTGGTGGCGGCAGTTCAAGGGAGTCTGTAGCACTTCGGGTCAACTGCTTCGCAAAGTCTGAAGCGTGCCACCATTCTAGGAACTTGAGCGCAAATATGCTGGCTGGTAATGCCATAGACAAACCAGATAGAATGCCCTGACCAATACGGCGGGGGCTCGTAATTCTCTTTAATAAACTCTGTTTGGCTGCATCTCCACCGGCAGCGGCAACGGAAGCAGCAGATGCGGCGGCAGCCTTTTGTGCAAGTTGTTGGTAGTCCGAAGCTGCCATGCGCCGCACGCGGGTTCCCACGAGCCACATGAGAGGAGAATGGTATCGTGAGCGGTCGAAAAGATAGGCGAGGTTGAACGCAAGCATGGCAAAGTAATAAGCAGCGTTGACGCTAGGATAGATATTGCACAGGAACCAGCGGTAATAGTGTACGAAGCGCTGGCGCAAAGTTGGATTGTCGGGCATGCGCGTATACGCTAGACCTAACAAGGCGCGCGGCGCATTGATCTCGTAGTCTTCGTCGAGCCGGCGCTTCAGGTATGGGATGCCGACCGAAACGGCAATATTGGTCCAGACATCGCGGGCCTGTAGCTTGAGGGCCTCGCGTGCCGCACTGGAGGCGCCAAGTACGGCACGGGGGATCTCGGTGGCGGTGGCTTTTTCGCGCTTTAGACCGTAGAAGTTCTCGGTGAAGGAGCCACTGCGTGTTCGGAGGTAGAAGCGCTCGACTACCACCATGGCTAGCGCATATACTTCATCGAAGGAGTTGAGAAGGCGCAAGAAGTATCGTGGATAGCGCTGTGCGCAAAGGACAAGGAGATACCGCACCGTCGGTGGTAATAAGGCCGAAAGTTGTTGTTCGGAAAGAAGCTCGAAGAGAGAGGGTTTTTGAGGGTCAAATTGGCCCTGAAGGGCTGTCATGAACTCCATCGCAAGAAGTTTTGTGTCCTGTGCTAAGACTCGATGGAACACAAGATATCGTGATGATTGCTGTATAAAGGTCTATTTGCGCGTCGTCGCCTAAGTCGCGGGTCACCAGATGGCGATATATAGTATGATTGAATCAAGATTTGAGGCCAACTATATAACAATAGAAGGGAGAAGATTGATCGAAATTTATGTCGCTTGCAAAGTGTATAAAATGGTAATATGAGATGGTCGGGATTGGAGCTATGGCGGAAAGACCATGGAGTAGAATCACATTTAAGGCCTACAAATAAGAAGAGCTTCGGCTCCAGAAAACAGTATGCAGTTGCTTTAATGGTTAATGAGCTTGTCCTATTGTAAACAAATCAATAGCCGCTTGTAGAATCCCAGCCGCAAAGACCGAAGGTTCAAAGTGCAACAATACAATGTTAACCCTATTACAAGGGTTTACTTAAACGGATCATACTATCTACGATCACGACATCATACATAAGTCAAAATACATAATTAAACAACTAATAAATAGCTAACTCTATGAGATGAACTCATACACTAGATTTCAAGTTCCATATTCCTCTACGTCTTCCGTCATTCTGCGAGACCGAGGTCCCTTTGATTTTGATTTTCAGTGTAAATACAGACCATGAAAGTGTGACCTATTCGATTCTCAAGTGACAAATTTACTATCATTCTGATGTCTAGATGTTATGAATTGTATGATACTTTAGTAAATAAATAAGTGTAGCAAGTTAATTGGCGTCCGATTAACTTTTTTTGATGCATCGTAGCATATTAAAAATTAATAGCTTACCGATACCTCTTAATCTTTGCATTCAGGGTTGCATATGTCTTACTTTTTACTTTTCCTAGTTTCACCAAAGTTGTCCCTTAAGTTAGTCGCAAAGCCAACCTTCCCTCCTACAACCCTCGGGGGGGTACCTTTGAGTTCATGGTGCCTCCTCCTCTGTCCAAAGACGAAAATTTCCCCTCGTCGTGGGTTTTTAAGAGCGACCAGCACATATCACCAATGTCGCTGTACATTCTCTCGCATCTATTGATTTATTTCATGATGCACCGTTTTTGTGAGGCCTTGAGCCCTTTTTTTTCCCTTGAGAGATGTTCTCGCCAACGACCGCCGACCCCCTTTTCTCTACACTTTTGGCCATCGCTGGTCTCCCGAGCCTCATCTCCGCTGCTCAGAAATTCACACTCACACTTGGAGGGCA
>RHLR01001042.1:0-10440 GCA_009806335.1 Davidsoniella australis
GAAGAAAATCAAGAAAAAAAAAAAAAAGAAGAAAAAAAGCAGAAAAAAAAAAAGGAAGACAGACAAGCAAAATAGGAAACAGAAGAGAGGCAGTTATTGAAACAAGGACCGAAAGACAAGAAACAGTCGTGAAGTAAAAGTCGTCGTCAAACTAGCCGTGATGAACCAGGACAAGGAGTTTAAGAAACCGGGAACGAGACTCCTTCTATATCTCTAAGCCTACCGTACCGTCCTTAAGGTTCTTAATCCAGAATCAGACGGTCTGTTGTCTGTTTCTGGTTCTAGTTGCCTGTACTAGAATCGAATTAAACAAGAATAAGAACTTGGACTGGCCAGACTGCAAAGGATTTTCTTTTCCCTTTCCTTTCAGGGCACTGCCGCGAACAGGCTTTATTCTCTATCTTTTATTTCTTTTTTTCCAGGCTGCTCTCCTCTTCTCTTCTCTTTTTTTCCTGTGCTTCGCCGCACGTTATATTTGCCGTCTGTTTGTTGTTTTAGTGACACTTTAGTGTAGTCAGACCTCTAGTTTTTTGTCTTAAGAAGGGGGGTTGTAGGCGAGCCAGGGGAAGCAAGACGAGAATATGAAAGAGGCTAAGAAGGCTCAGAGGAAAGAAAAAAGAATGCCGGTAGGGGGAGTGATGTGGCGGAATAATAGTAGCGGTAACAGCTATAAAGAGAACCTGTTTCGAAGCAAGGATATCAGAGTTTGGAAAAGAGAAACCAACAACAACACAAGACGAAGACGAAGATGGCAAGAGATGTATTTGGTTGTGCGAGCGTATAAAACACGGACGGCAGTTGATGAAAAGCAAAAGTGGTTGTTTATAATTGTGTAGCGAGATATATATTCGACTTAGACGTTAAGCCTGCGTGTGGAATAAGAGGAGGAGATGAAGGGAGCATTGACATCACATCCAGCACGATAATAGGAAGAAGTCGGGATGAAAGAGATCCAGTACCCGGAAGAAAAACATATAAGTAATCCAAAAGGACAATACACAATATGTAAGGAAAAAAAAAGATAAAATATAAGAGAAAAAAAGGATGAGTGGAACACTTTTTGGAGATGGGACGAGGAGTAAGTACACAACTAAATTCACACAAAGTACGAGCTATAGGTCTTTTATCTGCACCTTTCAGGGATAAAAAAGGGAACAAAAAGAAGAAGCAAGACAAGAAAAAAGGAAAATTCTATGATACGAGGAATAAACTATTCGAAAGTTCGAGAGGGGGGGGGGCCTATCAAATATCAGAGAGTTTGTCGACTTGTTGCCTCTTGTTAGTAGTTGCCAATGAAACTATTTGCTTACTCGAGCTGTGTTAGATAGGATAGAGTGTTTGTTATATATGTATCTGTATACATGGATATATGGATATATGGATATATGGAGATATGGATATGGATATATTATATTGTTGTATATACGACGTTTGCCGAAGCGAATGTTTTGGTGGCGGTGACTTTTGTTTGTTTAATTTTTTGAGACTTTACATTTTGACACCGAACTACAGCAATACTAATATATCGATACTTATTTGCTCTCTTATTATGAAGCCTTAAGGACCTTTGAGTGTCCAATGTTCCCTTCTTACTAAGAAGAACCTCAAATCCTACATGTTCTTTTTGGCGTCTTTCACACTTGTACATGCTTTAATTTTTGACCGCCACTTCTTAATACCGTCTTAGATATAAGTGAAGGAAAATAAAAGAAACCAAGTTCATCACAAGACCAATTAATCTGTAGAGATGATGTGGCACTATGTTAGGTTTTTTTGGTTTAATATGAATTGTCTTGACAGGTTGGTTGACTCTTAAAAGGCCGCCAATAAACGCACACTTGATTTAAATCCAATTGGTTACCGCTATTTACCATTGTTTGCTTCCGGTATTCATCTGCTTAATTATTGAGTACCGGCCCGAGATTTCGATATATTTTTCTCGTTTGTACCCAGGGGGTTGGTTTGTTGTTTCTTCTTCTTCTTTATTTTTAAGCTAAACTAAATGAACCGGATATTGGACAATTAGCAGGTTTATTAGAACTACGTACTATTAACTACATACTATATTATATACATGTAAGATCGGCATGTGAATGGCGATATCCCTTCAATTTTGCGCTAGTAGGGAAGGAAAAATACGATCAATTTTTACTAGCTAATATTGCTATAACTAGCTAAGCTATAGATAATAAAACAGGCCAGAACAAGGCGGTGGAGTGAAATAGATAGTCCAAAAAGGCTCTATGACCAGGAACAGATCAGGAACCGCACAGAGTCTACATAGCTATACATAGAGACATACATGTAAAGTACTAGGGGATTTGAAAAAAAAGAAAAGAAGAAAAAAAGCAGGTTCTTTGTTTCGGCGGTCTGGAAGCTCCCATGTTGATCAAGACGGATCGAATAGTTACTACTACCACCTAATTACTGTAAAGAACTAGTCAAACACCAGTGCAGATGAAACAGCAAGTCCTCGAATATTCCATTTGCTAGTAAAGCGGCAAAACAAGATCGACTTTGATTGTACATGTACTGTAGTTTGTACGTATTACCATCATTAAGCACGCTATTCAAGCCGCTAGATGCCCCGAGAACTGGAAACTTGAAACAGGGCACAGAACCTATTCGTTGGACCTCGAACTTGGACAACGAGGCAAAAGAGAGAATAATGACAAAACGAAAAGAAAACCCGCCAAGATAAGGCGACACGCGAACAGGTTAGTTAGATAGGCCGTTTACTATAAACTTGGTTCCTAAGGAAAGATTAAGCAAGCTCAGACATCCTCAAAAGTAACTATAATGACGAATGTGCCGTATGGTAAAGACTATGCAGATACGTATGTGCATGTATGTCGCATTGGGGCGCGTGAGCTCGATTAGAGTGGCTTTTGCTATCTGAATAGAGTAGTAATTATACTACAAGAAGAAATCAAGACAAAATATCGGTGAGGGAAGCGTGGGATATCATATCAGCCTATGCATATCCTGATTTCTTAGTGCCTCTCGAGTATAGCTGATCATGCAACCATTATAAAAAGGCAAAGTGATAACCACGATACATTTTCCCTATATGAAGATGTGTCGTTCTAGAGAGTACTTATGCAAATATTCGAGTACACTACGCACACGTGCTTTGTTTTGCCTTAAGCCTCACTGTAGCACTCAAAAATATCGACAGGCAGATACAACATTTAGTGCCTGATTTCTACCTCTACCTCATTATAATATCATTTGTGTTCGAGCGGGCCTAGATCAGGAAGGATATCGAAGTATATGGCCATAAGAGGAACCAAGCACCAAGGCCAAGGCACCAGCCAATTAGTGCATGCAACAGTGGTGTTATGGTGTTGTTACTTTCAGAATATATGCGCAATCTTGTAAACGGCCTGTCCGCTATTTAGAGCGACGCGGGCCGATAAGGTCATGGAGAGACCGAGAACACCATTAGACGACGGTTGGGCTAGACCATCACAACATACACAGGTGCATATAGGTACACTTCTAGTGGTTGTGATGTATCATACACAACTTGCATATTGGCTATATATCTGTACTCTGTACATGTATAATATCATGCATGTATCTAGAATCACGGAAGTGCTCGCAGCAGCGTCGTTCTAGCATCATTTCTGCCATGAAACAAAGTCACCATTCAGGGAACCATAGCGAATGACAGCCAGGCCTATGATCGCTAAGGCCCGTGTGAGCTGGTAAGGTACTTGTCACTTATTTACTATACAGATATGTATATGCTCTCGAGCATTTCGAGAGCGTGTCAAGTTTTCCCAGGGCTAATCTAGGCCCTGGTTGTTTTTGTTGGTGAAGGACACGACCTACGTAATAGCTAGTTTACATTGTAGTAAGCTCAGCAATGAAGTGATGAGGCTGCGCAGAAGTTTTACGCGGCCCATATGGCGTTGGAAACAAGAGCTGGAACAACCGCCGGCTTGTTTCTTGAGAGCGCATTGTTGATGCAATCTACTTATAGAAGCTCAAGGCTCCAAATAGTGGCCGCTGAAAGTCAGCTGACTAGTTAGCTGTCGACGATGTAAATAGTCTTGCTAGCGAGCTGACTGGTCTTTCAGCCCGAGTGATAACGCATAGAAGAGCCTATTTTCATCGATATTTGTAGATATATAGGCCCAAGAGAAGCAATTCAAAATATTCCAAAACCTAGGTCAATGCGATTCCTCCGCCTCACGATGCTCAAACAGCGGCTTCCTAGACAACTTCTCTAGAAGCATTCTGTGAACAGGTGGTGGAAGTGATGCCAATTTGCGTCTTGTTTTGTTCTAGGTTTCGAACGAAATACAAGTACTGATGCTAACCGGTAGAGAAAGACGAAATGCCTACCGACATCCCGGTCAAGTTCCAAGTCGAGTGGTATTGTGTCAGGAACAACAAACTGTTTCTTTTAATAGCACCATCTCGTCACTTTCCTGGCGCGAGATGCCTCTCCCTCTTTATGTGGCCATTCCAGAAAAAAGAAGAAACAGACGCAAGTAATGAAATGGAAAATTAGGCGGACCTTCTGGCTGGCCATCAATGTGCCGTACGGAGTTTCGTTTTCTCGTAGACTTGTTCTCGTAGACTCCAGGTGGTAGTCAACAAACAAGCTTCGAAGAAAGAAGCAGCACACTCCTTATCTTATCGTCGACCAATCAGCCTTTCCGTAAGGTGTCGGGGTTCTTTCGCAGCTTTCCATTGAAATCCGGCACATGGTTCAGAAGAGTGGAGCAATTAGAATAGCAAGTTAGGGTGGCCCGTGCACAAGCTTGTGAATCAATTCAGTGGTGCTTTTCCGGGCTTCTTAGACCTGAAGCGAAGCGGAAAGCAAGAGCAGGCAGCACAGGAAAGAAGATGCTGTTTTCTCATGATTTATGAGAGCATCACACATTGGGAAAGCACAAGACAAAACTAGAAGTATTAGTCATCACAATAGCAGAACAAGGCTGTAATCCGATGCTGGTATTAATTAGTCTTGTTGATTTCAAGGCCTGGAAACGATCACCACAGCTGTGGCGCCATTGATAATCTCGTTCTGAAATCAAGCTTTGCGAATGAGCATAAGCACACACACAAAAACAACAAGAACACCACAGAGAAACAGTTCTCCCCACCCGCCGCCAGCCCAGCCAACCAGCTTAAGCAGCTTAACTAAGCTCTAGCTGAAGCTTCCGCTGCTACCATTACGATTAGAGTGCCCATTGTCGGCTTGCCCAGCCCTGTCTATCTCTCTGCTACTCTACTACTTTGCTACTACTTTGCTGTCTCTTCTGTCTGCCTGTCTGCCTGTCTGTTATCGGGATCGATCTGCCCCTCGTCTCGCCTGGCCTCCTGGCTTGCTTTTTGGTTTCCAGAGCGCTTCAACAGATTGCGTCTCATCACCTAGCTTGGCTTGCTTCCTACAGTTAGTTGTAGCATTAGCATTAGCATTAGCATCAACAGCTGCACGGATTTTTACTATCATTGTCAACATACCAACTCAAAATCTCCGACCAGTATCTATCGGCTAAACACATATCCATATAACCATCGACACCTTTTCGCAGCTTCCTACCGCACAACAACCCACTTTAAGCCTCGATTCTAGAGCGTATTGTATCTGTACTTCTACGGCCAATTCAATCTGTAGCCCAGAAGTCCACTCACGCGCCGCTTCGACGCCCCTACAATACGAGAACAGACATCATACACTCTCTTTCTCCCTTCTTGAGCGCCTGCCGTTGCAATCGGTCACCCGCCGATTACTTAACCCTATCGGCTCAGCGCCTAGGACATTTCGGTCCCGTGATACAAAACACACTCGCGGTTTCTGTTGTCGTTGTCACTAGAGTCAATCCTTGGCTATAGTTGTTGCTATCGAGTCAACCCCGTCCACTATCAACCGCCATTAACTATCGGCTGCTGCTACAAAAAAAAAAAAAAGAAATAGATATTTACCATCACTGTTATACCAAAAGTACCCCTCCCTCTCTTGCAGCGCAAGTGCAGTCCGTCGTCTTTTTTTTGTCGCCTGGTCACCCCTCGAACCAACTACTACTACCACAATCATTGCCATACTATCATCGATAAACTATTAGTTCTTCCATCGAACTCCCTATCTTATTCCATATCAACTCTCCCTATCCATCAACCATAAAATCCAACTGCCGGCCGCCGCATCCGCCATTGTAGCCTATTCTATCATAGCCACACCGTATCCTCCAGCTAGCTCAGTTTCTGGCCCAGATTTCGTGACCTCAACTCTCCGCGTGGCTACTGCCCACCGCTCGCCACATTATAGACCAGAGACCTCTGTGCTCAGACAAGCTGCATTTCCATTATGCTGAACTTTTCCAACTTTGTGCAAAAGGCTCAGCAGCTCATCGACCCTTCTGCTGCTGGTCTCAATCTAGGTCTCAGCCGCTCCGGAAGCTCCGACTCCGACCTAAATCCCGACAAATCCACGCTTTTCCAGGCCCAGTTTCGTCTTCCATCTTCGCAGACTCCACAATACGAGATCAATGCCGAACTCATCATTCCTCCCCCAAACGCTACACACGGTGACAAAGATCACGATCGGGGTTACCGCTATGCCGGAAAGCTACATCTAAGCGAAAGCTTCATCGCCTTTTCGACTACCCCGACCAGCTTTGTGCAATCTTCATCGCACGCAACATCGCAGCTCTTCACCGGCCAGACGCATGGTGGTGGCCCTAGTGGAAATGGCTTCACCTTTCCATTGTGTGCTATCCGTCGTGTAGAGCGTCTCAACAGCCAACAGTTCCAGTTTGCGCTCGCTATAACCACATGGAACGGCTTCATGCTTGATACCACCCAAGCTCCCGCTGCTGGCGAAGCTCGTGAACAGCGCTTCACCATATATTTGGCTGGAACGAGACCAAATTGCGAACGCTTTTGCGATGGTCTCAAGCGGGGTTTGCGAGCTGGTGTCGTCAGTGTGTCTAAGATGAAAAAGGTTGCCGCCGAGTGCTACTCGGAGTTTTTGCTATTGCCAACCGAAAAGAAGCCACCATCACCGCCTGATGCTGGCCTGGGTATGACGTTTCGCTACCCAGGTGACGCAAAGAAGCTGCGAGATCGCGCCAAGATGCGGCTATGGACTGAGTATTTGAGAGACAACGGTCGCAATATCACCCTGATACGTCAACCGACATTCCACAAGCTCATCAGAGTCGGCTTGCCAAATCGACTTCGTGGTGAGGTATGGGAGCTGACATCGGGGTCCCTATATCTACGACTCGAGCAGCCTACACTCTATGTGGACACCCTCGAGAGAAACGCCGGGAAAGAGTCGCTTGCTACGGACGAGATCGAAAAGGATCTCAAGCGCAGTCTTCCAGAATACGCTGGCTTCCAAGACGAAGAAGGCATTAGTCGTCTTCGCCGCGTGTTAACAGCGTATAGTTGGGTCAACTCAGATGTTGGCTACTGTCAAGCCATGAACATCGTCGTAGCAGCGCTACTCATCTACATGTCGGAGACACAGGCATTTTTCCTTTTGTCAGCACTTTGCGATCGTCTAGTGCCAGGCTACTACTCGACGACTATGTATGGCACATTATTAGACCAAAAGGTGTTTGAATCATTGGTTGAGCGTACTATGCCAATACTCTGGGACCACCTTGTTAAGAGCGATGTGCAACTCAGTGTAGTGTCACTACCATGGTTCCTTTCGCTCTATGTCAACTCTATGCCGTTGGTATTTGCTTTCCGCGTATTGGACGTCTTCTTCGTCGAGGGCCCCAAGGTTCTATTCCAGGTTGGCCTGGCCATTCTGCGAATCAACGGCGAGGAACTCTTGGATGCTGCTGATGATGGTGCCTTCATCTCGGTACTTAAGTCCTACTTCACTCGCCTTGATGAATCAGCACACCCTAAGTCTGATAACCCTAAACTCCGGGCTGTAACGCGGTTCCAAGAGCTTATGGTTGTTGCTTTCAAGGAATTTAGTGAGATTACTCACCGCAGCATCACCGAGTTGCGTCTGAAAAATAAAGATGCAGTTCTGAACAACATTGAGAACTTCGCTAAGCGCACAGCGATCCGCAATCTTGGTCCCGATAGCAAGCTTATGACCAATGATGAGCTTGGTGCACTATACGACCGATTCTACACGATCTTATACGAAAGACAACAACGGGACAACATCATACAAGAGGAGCAACGTCGCCGTGGAATTTTCAATGCCGGTCGTCCTGGCGGAAAGACTCGAGCGTCTGATTCATTCTCTATTTCATCTAATGAGCACAGCTTCGCCAAGGGCCGTGTTGGCTTGGGCCCTAGCACGAGTGACATGGACTATGACGGCTTCCGTGAGTTCCTAGCCAGTATGACGAAGTGGGCTATCGCTGATAATCCAGCAACACCCCGCCGGGACACGTACGGCGAGCGTGACAAGAACATGTTTGGTGGCCGGAGGTCAGATGCGACATTGATGGGACCATGGGGCAATGGACCGGAGCCAGCAGATCACGAGTTCATGCAACGGTTATTCAATCAATGGGATACCGACTCGAAGGGATCCCTTACTTTACAGGATGTTGTACTAGGCCTAGCCAAGCTCAAGGGAAAGCGCGATATCATGGGCACTATCAACTACTTCTTTACTCTGTACGATGATGATGCCGATGGACGTGTGGACCGTGAAGGTATCCTTCGCATGTCAGAATCACTTCTATTCCTGTCCCGTCGTGGCCTTGATGGCTCACTAAGCCCTGAAATTCTGGGAACTACTCCCCCCGATACTGTAGCACCGCCTGTTAACGGCATGCCTGGCATTGCTATCCCTGGTCTATCAAATAACGAGAAGTTCCTGGGTAGTGTCAGTGCATTCATTCGGCGGTGCTTTGAGTATGCAGACCCCGACCATCCTAAGAATCGGACTGGCCGCGAAGTTGGCGGTAGACCAACAGCTGCATCTCTCGGTGCTGATGGTAACGAACTGGCTGATCCGAATTCGTTCGCTATTGGCGACGATTCGGAAGATGACGAGTCCGACGATGATGACCGTGGTCTCCCCGAGGTTGATCTTCTCACTATGGATGATACTCCGCCAGGCAGCCCGCGTCGCGCCAAGTCGTCACTCGGTCGGCCTAAGAAGCTTACTGACCGACGTGCCTCGTCTCAGGCTGCCAACGCCGCTCTAGATCCCTCCAACCCTCTTCATATCACGCTACCAACCTTCCGCATGGTTGTTCTCGCAGATGAGATGCTCGAGCAATTCTTCGAGTCTTCGCTTCCGGCATCTTTCCACATCATCGATGGTCTACCTTCACATACTACCGCCTCATCAGCATCTACGCTCACAACCTTCTCGAACCTTGGAATTAGCTTGAGCGGTGCGGCTCGCGGGGCTGCCTCGGCAGTAGCTGGAGGCCAAGCAGTTGCCACTGGTGTAGGCGTCAACCAAGCCGGACGTGGCCTGCGTGGCGTGCTCGATAACATCGTCACCAACGGCATGCAGGTCGCTAGCGAAGTACAGCGGCGTATCGAAGAAGCTCAGAAAGAACTTGAGCGTAACGCTGCAGCTCAGGCCGGAAATCCTAGTGGAAGTGGCGTAGCAGGATCCAGTAGTAGAAGAAGGGCAAGTGAAGATGATGACGACGATGAAGAGGAGGAAGATGAAGCACAAGGTCGTGATTTACTGGATGGTGCTGATGCTCGAGCAGATGGAAATGGAGCTGCAGAGAGAGAAGGGTTAGGTCAGTTGGTGGATGTTAGTGAGCAGGAACAAGATCCAAACAAAGTATTGGAGTTTAACAGTTAAAGAATAAGAAATAGAGATAGAGAGGGGTGGATATAAGCAGATGGGGAATATTACCATCATGAACTACTACTAGTACTATTGCTACTACTTACTACCATTATTATAAGTTTGTTGCTTAATAGCAACGTCATTTGCCATACGAAGAATTTTCTCTCATGCCTTTTCTTTTCTACTGACCTTACAGAAAACCAACAAAGTAAGATGTATAAATCTGAGTGTGAGGTATATCATGTTACTCTTCCATTAACGACGAAAGGGAAATCAGGTAGAGATTTAGACAACTCTTTTTGCTTTGTTCGATTTATTTTCTTTCTCTTTTTTACTATTAAAGTTGACGTGAATAACAAAAGAGATTAAGTCGATGTACTGTCGAGAATTATTTTGCACTAGAAATGGCCATATTCATGGTGTCAATATATAGTAGGGTTAGCATACACAAGGGTTAATTATATAAATATAGTGCACACAAGAAATATATATATGAACGACGTTGTTAGTTAATATAATGATCATGACGCATGAGTGAATACTATACTAAAGAATGAATAGAAGAAAAAAAAGCGTTACATGAGGAAGAATATATAAGATAAAAAAAAAGAAAGAACCAGAAAAGAAAAAGAAAATATGAAAGAGACAGATTTGACAAGAAAATAAAAAATTCCACCACC
>RHLR01001043.1:0-10444 GCA_009806335.1 Davidsoniella australis
CGGAGGCATCTCCACACCGGACGACCTGTGGCAGCTCCTGATTAACAAGCGGGATGCGCGGTCTCTTGTGCCCGCCAGCCGGTGGAACGCCGAGGGCTGGCGCAACAGCACGGCGTCGAGCTACGGCTACTTTCTAGACGAGGACGTCAGCCTCAAGGCGTTCGATAGTAGCATGTTCAGCATGAACCGCACCGAGCTGGAGGCTCTGGATCCGCGGCAAAAGCTGCTGCTTGAGGTGGTGTGGGAGTGTATGGAGAATGCGGGTCAGAAGAACTGGCGTGGATCGCGAACCGGCGTGTTCGTCGGAAACTTTGGACAGGACTGGATGGAAGTGACGTCCAGAGATCCCTTGATGAAGGGCGCATTCAGAGTCTACACTGGAGCGGACTTTTACCTGTCAAACCGGGTATCGTACGAGTTTAACTTGTCGGGGCCAAGGTAAGCAAAGAGAGGAACGGGAAGGACAAGGCGGGCCATCTCATGTATATCTATATAGGCTTGACTAACCCTAACTGTCTCTCTAGTATGGCTGTTCAGACCGCCTGTTCGTCGGGTCTGACCGTAATCCATGAGGCCTGCGAGGCGCTGTATAACGGACAGTGTGAGGGTGTTATTGTGGCCGGAACCAGTCTAATGCTAAGCCCTCTAGTCAGCGAGGTCATGACAGAGCAGGGCGTTCTATCGCCTGACGGTTCTTGCCGTACGTTCTCGGCCGATGCGAACGGATATGCCCGTGGTGAGGGCATCAACGCCGTCTATCTGAAGCTATTAGACCACGCAATCCGAGACGGTGACCCGATCCGCGCGGTTATCCGTGGCACGGCCTTGAGCGCCAACGGTAAGACGGCTGGAATGTCGCTGCCAGACGCTAAGCATCAGCAGGAGGCCATCGAGGTGGCATACAAGGCGGCCGGCATCTCGGATCTGTCTCAGACGCCGTTTGTCGAGTGCCACGGCACAGGAACACCCACGGGTGATCCAATTGAGGTCAACGGTGTGATTAGTGCGTTTGGAACAAGTGGTGCGAACGGCAAGCCCATGTATATCGGATCGGTAAGAGACAGAGACCATGCTGTTGATTATTATAAGCCAAGCTGGCAGATTTACTAATAGTCCCATAGATCAAGCCTAATCTGGGTCACGCCGAGGGTGCTTCAGGTATCAGCAGTCTGATTAAGGCTGTCCTGGCGGTTGAACACGGCATCATCCCTCCCAACATCAAGTTCAACAAGCCGAACCCTAAGAGTAAGTATCACGACCCGTTAGGGTTTTGGCTGCTAAGAGGCCCAAGACTCTAGCCATATAATATAATCTTCGTCTACCTGAGAACCTGTATACTAACGTTCTATTCTTAATTTGTAGTTCCTTTCGACACCGCCAAGGTCATTGTGCCCGTCGAACCAATTCCATTCCCGTCGAACCGCGCCCGTCGTGTCAGTATCAACTCATTCGGTATTGGTGGATCGAACGCTCATGTAAGTCAATCTGTTCTGTTTGAGTTGAATAAGAGATGGGCCATTTACTAACAATCCAATCCAATAGCTCATTGTTGATTCTGCTGCTGAGTTCCTCAAGGAGCACCAGCCCTCTGTGGCTGCTGCCGTTGCTGCTGTTGCCTCTGGGGACTCCCCAGTTTCGGCCTCGGTCTTGGCCTGGCCTCGTCTGATCACTCTCACCTCGAGCAACACCAAGTCACTGAACAAGCGTGTCCGTGACATTACTAAATATATCAACGAGCGTCCACGAACCGTGCTCGACGATCTAGCTTGCACTCTAGCCACACGCCGTTCGCATCTAAACCAGCGTACCTTCTCGGTGGTGACGCCTAATGCCGGCGAGCCATTCGAGTTTGAGAAGCCACAGATGGTTCGCACATCGCCGCCTGAGCCGGTCTTTGTCTTCACGGGCCAGGGGGCCCAATGGGGCGGCATGGCCTCGGATCTGCTACGTCTGTTCCCAGAGTTCCTGCAGGACGTACGTGACATGGACGTGGCACTAGCTAAGCTAGGCCCAGCAGCACCCAAGTGGACTGTTGAGGCGATGCTGACGGCTGCCGATGACGAGACCAAGGCTCTGTTTGGCAAGCCCGAGTTCTCGCAGCCGCTTTGCACTGCGGTGGCAGCTGGGTGCCCTTCGGTTCCTGGAGAAGTGCGGTGTCAAGCCTACTGCTGTGGTCGGCCACTCCTCGGGTGAAATTGCTGCTGCCTATGCGGCTGGTGGCCTAACCCTACAGGAGGCTATTGTCGCCGCCTACCTGCGTGGCTGGGCCGTGCAGGCTGAGCAGGCCAAGGAAACCCATCTCAAGGGTGGCATGGCTGCCATCGGCCTGGGCAAGGACGGCGTAGCTCCCTTCATCCGTCCCGGTATCGTCGTCGCTTGCGAGAATAGTCCTCAGAGCGTGACTCTAGCCGGAGACGAAGAGCCTCTCGAGGCTGCACTGGCAGATATTGCTAAGACGTCTGCTTTCAACCGTCGTCTACGTGTTGATGTTGCTTACCATTCGCACCACATGAAGGTTATTGGTGGCGCATACGAGACCGCCCTAATGCCCCAGCTTGCTACCTCATCGCGGAAGCTACTTGTGCCGCTATACTCTAGTGTCACTTTGCAAAAGATTGAAGACAAGGAGCTTCTTTCGTCTGCCTACTGGCGCAGCAACCTAGAGTCGCCCGTGCGTTTTGACACTGCCGTGCAGAACATCATCGCTGACCGTGCCGACAAGGACCTTGTCTTCGTCGAAGTCGGTCCCCACTCGGCTCTGCAGGGCCCTCTTCGTCAGATCTTCTCGGCCGTCGTTCAGAAGGGCCGACCGGCGTCCAAGGCTCTGCTATACGTTGCCACCTTCCTACGCAATGTACCGGCTAGCCTGTCGCTGACTAAGACTGCTGGACACGCTTTTGCCCAAGGCCTCACCGTTAACTTTGACTTCTTGACACCACCATCTGCTGCCGGGGCTCGGCCGCTGACTGATCTCCCGCGCTACCCATGGGATCACAGTGCCGAGTTCTGGGAAGAGAGCAGACTGTCGGTGGCACACCGTATGCAAAAGTACCCGCGCCACGAACTGCTCGGTACGCGTGGTATCGAGAGCCACGATCTGGAGCCGACATGGCGTAACATTGTGGCGCCCAGCGACATTCCTTGGTCGCAGGACCACAGTGTTGGCACTAATGCCGTCTTGCCCTGCACTGGCTACGTGTCTATGATCGGTGAGGCGCTACGCCAGCTTTCCGGCAGCAACGAAGAGGGTTACACGCTGCGCAACGTGGTCGTCAAGTCGGCGCTGGTTCTACCGACGACACGTGAGGTCGAGATCATGACTACAGCCAGACTCATCACTGAAAGCGACGACGCGTGGTTTGACTTCTCCATCTCGGCCTACAACGGCTCGTCTTGGGTCCAGCTGTGCGTGTGCCAAGGCCGTGCCGGCCCAGAGCCAGGCTACCCTGCTACTGCCGCATCTCTGGCTGCTTCCGAGACCTTCACCCGTGAGATCGAGCCTGCGCCGTGGTACGAGCGCCTATCTCAGATCGGCGTTACGTATGGCCCGCGTTTCCAGGCTCTAACTGCCATCTCTGCCGACCCCACCGCACCCACCTGTGCCGCCACCATCACCGCCTACCAGGACAAGGAGCACGGCAAGTGGCAGCCAGCCGTCTATGCCCAGCACCCTGTGACTCTAGATGCTGTTCTCCAGCTGGGCTTCGTCACTTCTAGCAGCGGCTCTGCTCGTCGCTTGGAAATGGCTGCTCTGCCTACCGCCGTTGACTTCATCTACGTCAAGCCGTCGCCCGGTGCTACCACGCTCTCGGCTCGGGGAAGTCTTGTGCACAACACTGCCAAGGGCAAGAGCCTCGGCTGGCATAGCGCTCAAGTTGTTGTCCCTGGCACTAAGGAGGTCATCATCGATATCGGCCATTGCCACTTCTCCAACTACAAGCCTGAGACTGGCGAGTTTGGCGCTACTTTTGACAATATCGGTGCCGCTCGCATGGTCTGGCGCCCTGATGTCGAGCTAGCCAAGCCGGAAAACATCCTCAAGCCGCTGCCTGAGGTCTACGGAGTGTCTAAGACGCTGCTGGAGAAGGTTATTGCCCTTTGTGTCCTGCAATCTGTAGATACTCTGGATGCTGCCAAGGCTGCTACAAGCGACAAGAAGCTTGTCTTTGCCGAGCCATATCTTGAGAAATACACTAGTTGGCTTTATGACGAGAAGGCCAACATGGTCTCCGGAGCTGGTAGCTGGGCTGTTCTCTGCCCAGAGGCTGCTTCATATGCTGTGCTACCTGCTGCTGATCGTGCCGTTGAGCTTCAACATGTCACCGCTGAGATTGCTCAGCTAGGATCTCGTTTCGACTCTGTTGCCAACATCACGTCTCTATCTACCAAGCTAGCTTCCCAAATGGCGGCTTTGGCCACTGGCGAGACTAACTCGGTCGAAATCCTTTTCAACCGCTCCGGCATCACCATGGCCTGTCTGTACGACTTCCTCGGCGACCTGCTCGATTACTCCGACTTCTTCAAGCTATGTGGCCATGCTAACCCCAATCTTCGTATCCTCGAGATCGGAGCTGGCACTGGAGCTTCGGCGAATCGTGTTCTGAACGTCCTGGCTGCGGACCCTAAGAAACCCAGATACGCCGAGTACACCTTTACCGATGTCTCTTCGGGCTTCTTCGAGTCGGCGAGACAGAGACTCAAGCATTTCCCCAACGTCAACTACAAGGTTCTTGATATCTCCCGAAGCCCAGCCGACCAAGGCTTCCAGCTCGGCCACTATGATCTCATTGTAGCATCTAATGTAAACTTATCAGTCAGTCAATCCGCATGAGTAACAAGATACTAACTACGCTTACCTAATCAAGGTCATCCATGCCACACCTATTCTCAAACAGGCCCTGGCTAACACTCGCACCTTGCTACGCGACAACGGTCGTTTCTATCTGCAGGAGATTGTCGGTCGTAAGTAACGCTAGCCCCTGACTTACTTTGTACATCATATCTTTGACTTAACCCAGACCAGCTAACTCTATTCATCGTTTATACAGAAACCAACATATTCAAGTATCTAGTCGGTGCCTTTTCCGGCTGGTGGCTCGGTGAAGCCGATGGCCGCGGTAAAGCTCCGACAGTCTCTGTCGATCGCTGGCACCGTGAGCTCACCAACGTTGGCTTCTCTGGCGCTGATGAAGCCGTGCTTGACGATGTTCCATCGCTGACTTACATGGCCAACATTGTCACTCGGGCTCTCCCTGCTGCTGCTGCCCAGTCTACCGCTTCTACGACTGCTACTATTCTCTACCAGACCGAGAAGCCCCTCTTTGCTCTGTCTCTAGCTACTGTTCTGGGAACTGCTGGCTTCACCGTGACTTGGATCAAAACAGCAGAGTTCGTTGCTGCCCCTACATCCTCTGCCATCGTCATCTCGGCCCTTGATCTAGAGCGTCCTTACTTCCACGAGATCTCTGAGACCGACTACCATGTCTTGATGAAGATCATCGCGGAGCTTAAGAGCCCCATGCTGTGGTTGACTCGTCTGATCCAGATGGAATGCAACGACCCACGCTACGGTCAGATCATTGGTCTTGCACGCAACGTTCGCAATGAGCTTTCCAAGACATTCGCCACTGTCGAGATTGACATATTAGATGTTTCTAGTGCGTCGGCCGTCACTTCCATCGTCAAGCGCCTCACTGCTCCCGGTGCTGGTGTTTCGTCTGTTGAGCACGATTCCGAGGCTGAGTTTGCTGTTAGCAAGGGTCTAGTTTACACTCCTCGCTACGAGACTCTGTCGTTCGATGAGGAGCTTGCGGAGAAGACCGACCAGGTCAAGACGGTCAAGACGCTTACTAGCGCGACTATGGGCTCGCTGAACAAAGTCAACTGGGTCGAGTCGGCTGGTGTTGCTCGTCTGCAGGCTTCTGAGGTTGAAGTCAAAGTTCACGCTACTGGTCTTAACTACAAGGTACGTCTTGTGCATATCATTTTGCCATCTCTTATCACATATGTCTGATTACTAACCCTACTAATTTATAGTTCCACGATGCCAAGAACAACGCAAATTCTCTTGAGGGCTCGGACTCTAAGCTTGGTGTCGAAGCTGCTGGTATCGTTTCTCGCGTTGGTGCTCTAGTCGATAATGTCAAGGTTGGAGATCGTGTACTGATGCTAGCAACCGGCGCCATTGCCTCTATCAAGATCACCAAGAAGGAGTTGGTTACCAAGATTCCCAACAGTCTAAGCTTCGCTGATGCCGCCAGCATGCCGATTGCGTATGCCATAGCCTTCCGTGCTTTGGTGAGCATTGCAGGCCTAGAGCCTGAGCAGACTGTCCTAATCCACTCTGCCTCTGGTGCTGTTGGCCAAGCTGCCGTTCAGATCGCCCAGATGCTGGGTGCTGACGTCTTTGTTACTGCCGGAAACGACGAGAAGGCAGAGTATGTTGCCAAGCAATTTGGTATCTCCGTCGATCACATCTTTTCGTCCAATGACCTTGCTTTCCTCCATGGTATCAAGGTTATGACCAATGGCCTAGGTGTCGATGTGGTTCTCAACACACTCTCTGGCGAGCTTCTACAGGCCTCGTGGAAGTGTGTTGCTCCGTACGGCAAGATGATCAACATTGCTCGCGGTGCTGCCTCGCACCTGGGTAGCAGTGCCTTTGACGAGAACCGCACCCTGGTCAGCCTGGACATTGGCTCGTTTGTCAACGACCGTCCGTTGGAGGCCAAGAAGCTTCTTGCCAAGACTCTGCTGCACTACAGCCAAGGCCACATCAAGCCTATCACCATTGCAGAGACCGTTTCGGCTGGCGCTGTTACGGACGCCTTTGTGAATCTGCAGGCTAACCAGCACATTGGCCGTGCCATTCTGGATTTCACCCAAGATGAAGCGGACGAGGCTGCTGCTCAGACTACCAAGAAGCGTGCTAGCATTACCTTTTCAGCTTTCAAGACGTACATTCTTGCTGGTGGTATGGGCGGTCTGGGTAAGTCTCTTGCCGTATGGATGGCCGAAAACGGCGCTCGTAGCTTTGTCTTCCTCTCGCGTTCTGCCGGTAAATCAGCCGCCGACCAGGCCTTCATCCGTGAACTGCAGGCACTTGGCTGCCGCGCCAAGGCTATTGCTGGTAGCGTTAGTGATTCGGCTGTAGTCAAGAGCGCCGTACAGGCTGCGCCTTCACAAATCGGCGGTATCTTGCAACTCTCCATGGTTCTGTCGGATGCTGCGTTGCGTGAGATGACTTACGAGCAATGGATTGCAGCCCAAGGCCCCAAGGTCGATGGTACATGGTACCTACACAACGAGACAAAGAACAGCCCACTAGAGTTCTTTGTCCTGTTCAGTTCAATTTCAGCGTTGTCCGGTTACCCTGGCCAGGCCAACTACACGGCTGCTTGCACTTTCGTTGAAGCATTCGCCCAATACCGCCAGAACGCCGGCCTGCCTTGCTCCGTCGTCAACATCGGCGCTGTCCAGGGTGTCGGCTACATCAGCCGTAGCAAGACCATCAGTGCCACATTTGCTAGCATCGGCCAGAGCATGCTCCAAGAACAAGACGTGCTCGATGCAGTGCAAATCAGCATCCAGCGCTCCACTGACAAGGCGATCACATCTGAGTCCACGTACTCGTTTGCTGGTCAACTGATCACTGGTCTGCGGTCGACACGTCTAACTTCTGACCCGTCCTGCCGTGTACCATGGAAGCGTGACCTACGCACCTCTTGTGTAGCTGCTGACGAGGCTGTGATGATTGCAGCCGCCTATTCAGGCGACTCGGCATCAGTGTCGGTGGCTACGCCTGACACGGCCGACGACCTGTCTGAGGCGCCCGAGACTAAGCTGCGCGACTTTGTGCGTCTGGCTACGGCTGATCCTTCAGCATTGAAGGTCAAGGCCAACGTGGACATGGTCACACGCAATATCGGACGCGTGCTGTGCCGCATTCTACTGCAGCCGGCGGAAAGCCTTGTCGAAGGCGTGACGTTGTCACAGATGGGTCTCGATTCCATGGTTAGTATCGAGATTCGGAACTGGTGGAAGAGAACATTTGTCACGGATATCACCGTTTTGGAGATTATCAATGCCGTCACTGTCCAGAGACTGGGTAACATTGCTATCGAGCGTCTCGAGGTCAAGCTCAAGGCTTAAGGAGGGTATGGGAGTGATGTTTAGGAATCAATGAACGGGTTAGGGTCAGGGCTCATCATGTTGTACGAAGGTTTTTATCCTTCAATGTTGTTTGTTGTTTATTTGCTGATTGCTTGTTTTTATTTCAGAGGCTGTTTTTACAGGGCTTTGACAAGGCACTCTCTCTATCATCTCTTCTGGTTCTCTATAGTTTGTTTTTGGTTATGTTTTACTTCTTATCGAAGTTCTTACAACTACTCATTTATCTTTTGAAGGCCTTTTTGGCGTATTGTTCAGTTCATACCGATAGCATTGGTGTTGGGAGTATCTAGTTTTGCTTTATTTCTACAGCTTTTATAGTTTTGATATCTATTTGTTCGAGTTATCCACACATATTTACTCTTGTATTCAACTTTCAACAACGGCTTGTTTTGTATTATGATATTAAGATTACTTTTGATATGCCGTTTCTTTCATCCCATTCATTCTTTTCGAGGTCCTTGGTCATCTCATTATGTACGCTGGGTTAACATTCCAAATCGATGAGCAATTCTTTAGATCCTCACAGTAGACGTCCGTCGCCTTGTGCATCCAGTAAGCGCCAAACCCATAGACATGCATATCCTCCTCAGTCAACCTGGCTAAATGTTGGAACAGGCGTGCATCTGCGTGGTCGGTTTCGTATTCGAGAACTTCGTTCTGTTTAGCCAGCATAAGCTTTAACGTCTCGTTGAAGGCATTTATTCTTTCGTCTATGTATTCGAACTCTGGTCTCAGGCCGCCGTAGTAATGCCAAGAAGCTCTGTTTTCTGGTCTGACGTCGTCGTAAAGCTGATCAATGTGTTCAGACATGCCCTCGTTGGCGTTGTTTATAATCAGCTGAAGTTCGGCATTTGCTTTGATTATAACTTTATCCATCGCACGGTATATGGCTATATTGAGGATCACCACCTCTCGACTAAGCCTAGTTGAATTTTCCTGGAGGACCTTCGGGTCAAGGAGGAGATCACTGCGATATCTATCCATCTCGTCATCGACATAGCCTATACAAAGCTCTGTACCCTTGTAGAAGTCGATGATTTGCTGGTCTAGGGTAATGCTGATCTCGGCAAACTTTGCGTTGATTTCGGTAGTAACGTGTTGTAAGTGTCGTTCAAAGACAGCAACTCTCCTGGCAAACTTGGCCCGAGCACTCTCCCATTTGAAAAAGATTATGGTAAGTAGAATAGTGAGCGCATGATTGATGAAGCGTGTCATCTTGCTGTAGTTGACTCGAACTCGTTGCATCAAGTAGCTGGCGACGAGGAGAGCGCGATCATTGCCAGGGACAATTGGCAGGGGGGTGACTTGGAAAGAATCATTTCCAAAATTAGGCATGATGGGAAGTGTCTTGTGTTAATCACAGTGTTTTGAAAGTAGGTGTAGATTGGTCAATTGACGATGAAAAAGTAGGGTTTTGGTGAGATAGATTACCTAATGATAGATGAGTTGAGTTTTTTTTTTAATAGAAATAGTTTTCACAAGGCAATCCAGGAGAGTTGCCTCCAGATATATATATATATATATATACCTATTAATGAAATAGGAAACTACTAGCTATGTATGTGAATTATGAAGTTTTGTGTGCCATCTTGCCACAAAATGAAAACAAACACAAACTGCAAACAGCTAAACTTCGTGTGGCATGAACCATGCTGCAGGTTCCTTAAGGCTACTAGTTTACATATAAAAGATTGACGAGGCAATTAGCTCTAAATTAACCTGAGCATAATGTTCCTACGTTCCTACTACTACATAATGTGCATCAAGTTATCACGTGGAAACCCACAAATTTCTCTTGAGAAGTCGCACAAAGATATGGTCTATAGATTTATCTAAGAGCTCCTTTTCGACTCCGGGCGAGACTATGTTTTCCGGCGCTAATTTTCTATGTTCCTAGTATCCGGGACTGCTCAGACTAGTCTGGCATCCATTCCTTTTACAGTAGTAACCCCTATGTCTCCTTACCATTCTTTAAAATTTGCCTGTGCCTGTTCTCTAAACTACCTGTAAGCTCCTGCTATAGACATGACGTCATCACATTGGCCGAGACTTGATTTGATTATATTTATCGTCTACCTGAATCACTAAGATTATACGACGCCGGATTGAGTACCGGGCAAATATTTAAAGTCCTCCGCTAGACAAACTCAATAGCTTCCGTATGTTCGGGATGATACCGTCCCCTAGCCCCGAAGAACTAGTGGTCCATACCTCCACGAAGAGCAGCAAAAACAAATACAAAAAAAGAAGAAAAAAAAAAAACATATGGAGA
>RHLR01001044.1:0-10442 GCA_009806335.1 Davidsoniella australis
GTATGGACCACTAGTTCTTCGGGGCTAGGGGACGATGTCGTCCCGCACATACAAAGCTATTGAGTTTGTCGAGCGGAGGACTTTAAATATCTGTCCGGTAGCCAACCCGGCGTCGTATGATCTTAGTAATTCAGGTAGACGTTAAATATAATCAAATCAAATCAAATCAAATTTGTTAGCCGACCACCTCACACTGTCGCTGGCAGACACGATTAAGGGAGAATCTGTAGAACTAGCGGTTGGTGGCATCAGATGGGTCCCAGGACACACTGATGTTCCTGGAAACGAGCTAGTTGACAAGTTGGCCAACCTTCCCTCCTAGAGGGGAAAAGTCGGGCTCAAGGCCTCACAAAACGGTGCTTCGAAAACGACAAAGGTCGAAAAAGAAAGTGAGAATGGACAGCAGCATTGAGAATATGTGCTGGTCACTCTTAAAAACTCACGACGAAGGGGAAAAATTCGTCTTTGGACGGAGGGGGAGGTACTCGAACTCAAAGGTACCCCCCCGAGGGTTGTAGGAGATTTGATTTGATTATATTTAACGTCTACCTAAATCACTAAGATCATACGACGCGGAGGGTTGTAGGAGGGAAGGTTCCACCGGGACAACGCCGGGTTTTTTTTTCTTTATAATGTCTTCTAACCCACAAACTTTCACATACGACCATAGCTGATAGAAAGCACGGGATCCCGTCCGCTCTCCCCTAGTTAAACTATCAAGCGCTCGATCAGTACTACGGTGGGTGACCACGTGGGAATACCAGGTGTTGTATGTTTTTTTTGGGTGCTTGTGAGACTCTTTTTT
Organism: Davidsoniella australis; assembly: GCA_009806335.1. NCBI lineage: Eukaryota > Fungi > Ascomycota > Sordariomycetes > Microascales > Ceratocystidaceae > Davidsoniella > Davidsoniella australis. The sequence continues at coordinate 806 of RHLR01001044.1, forward strand.
TTGTGGCTTGAGGTTGTATTATCAGATTTTAGCTCAGAGATGAAAACGGCCAAAATCCCGAGCTTTGGGACGACTTCGGCCCAGTAACTCACATTATTCCACAATTTGTTCACATTATTACCTGGAAGAAGTCGTCAGATGTCTATTCGGTAACCATTCCGCTATTGTATCATCTCAGTGGCTCAGATGAACGGTAGATAGATATATAGTCAACCTCTAGAACTAATATGATATCAACCGACTGCTCCTGTCTCGAACATGCCATCGAGTTGTTGTGGGATGACATATGAGTAGAATTCGAGGTTGACGTGATTAACCAGTTGTTTTTCTAGTATGCTTCGAACCAAAGCGGGCGATTAATCTTAATGCTAATAGTAGACAGTTATCTCACATTGAATTTTAAAGATTGATAAGATCATGAATTACATTGGCTGGCCATTTGTCTTAAGGTGAAGTGATGCATTGATGCTTAAAAGCATTGTATATTGTATAAGAACAGGTCACCAAGAAGCCTTACATAGTTTTGAGATTTGGCTTACTCAGTGTATATATCTGCCACTGTCACTACATGTATGATTATGCTTATGACAATGAATATCGACCTATTTCTTTTCACTCTCTCATTTTCCATATTAAGCGTGTATGGGCTCGTTCGGAGCTAGTCACCACGATATCAGCAAGTGGGCTGATCTTGAACAATCAATCGCCAGGTCTAGTAAAGCGAAAGAAACCATGTGACTTGCCAAAATAGAAAGTATGGGCACTTATTTTCACTTATTTTCACTTATTTTTCCTTGTTTGATTGTCTGTTTGCTATGACAGCGGCTTGATTCACAGAAGTTAGTAATCAGAGAAGAAGCCCTATCAGCGGGCCAGACAAGTACAGCGGAGGGGGGAAGTGACTAAGGAGGATTTGCTGTGGTTTTTGTTTCTGTTTTTCCTATTTTACTGTTCTATGTTTTTGTTTTCATGTTTTTATTAGTCCTATGTTTTTGTTTTCTTTTTTTTCTTTTTTCTTTGTATTTGTTTTTGTTGCTCTTAGTGGGATGGGGGGTATGGACCACTAGTTCTTCGGGGGTAGGAGACGGTATCTTCCCAAATATGAGTTTGTCTAGCGGAGGACTTTAAATATCTGTCCGGTATCCTATCCGACGTTGTGTTTAGGTAGACGTTAAATATAATCAAATCAAATCATAATTTTCGGAAGTTGTCCGGCCGGGAACGGGAACCAGCCGTCGTGTTATTACTGTGAAATGCAGTAGATGGACGTTAGATAATTAAATCAAAATCCAAAATTATGAAGGGCTAGTGCTATAGAAAGAAACGTAAGAAGATAGCAAAGTCAATTCCAATCATATATGCAATTAAGAAGAGTTATAAACAAGCGATATAAATGGACATATTGGTTATTGGTTGTATTATTATTGTATGAGAGCACTAGAAGTAGCAATAGGAAGTAAGAGGGGAGGAAACTGAGGATGGCAATACTGAGAATAGAAAAGAAAGCTCTTTAGGGTATGAATATGAAGGGTGAGGTGTGCAAACTAGGTGACGAAAAGACAGCATAGATAAGGCATAGAAACAAAGGTAAATGAGGTTATACAGACAGACTTAAAATATGGGTATGCGGCAAGATATGAACAGGATAGACAAAAGGGGACTCGAAGAGAGAAGAAAGGAAAAGTAAGTTCTATGGCTTCTCTTGTGGTTGAGTAGCTGAATCTGTGGAGGCGGAACTTCTAGAAGAAGCCAACGGCCTACGAGCCAGGGCACTCGGCGTTGATGTAGGGTTTGCAGGAGTAGACGTAGCAGTAGAAGCAGAGTCAGAGTTGCTATGAGGATGATTGGCGTGATAGTCAGCCGACCCGTCATCGGAGTAGACATCCGAGGACAGCTCAAATGACGAGCCGGAGAGATGTGAGGTGTGCAGCGAGCGATATGCCGTCATAGAGTTACGCGGTGACATGGCCGTTGGCGTAGACGGGGTCCTATGACCAGAGGGAGATCCAGAGCGTGGAGTGTTAGACGACGAGGTCTTGCGGCCGAAGCCCCAACCACCGCCAACCTTGCGTTTTTCGCCGGCCCACTAAAAGAGAAGATGGGATTGTTAGCTAAAGAGTAACAAAGAAAGAAGAGTGGAAGATAAAACACTTACGTTGGCCCAGCTGCTCATGTATGAACTGGCGCGCTCCCCTACACTGGATGCTTTGCCGTCGATGCTCTGACGGCTACTCTTGGTGCCAGAAGATGGCGGTTGTTGCCCACCGGGCGTAGTTGTCGAGGACGCCGAAGTAGCCGCTGGCGTTCCAGAGCCGGAACCGGTGCCAGCTGCACCTGCGTCCTCCTCCGCCTTCTTGCGCTGTGCCTCGCGGTATAATTCCATATCTGTCCACAGGCGATTGACGACGGCTGAGGCGCGGTCCTTGCTGGCGGACCAGTTACGACCAAGTACCTCGCGTCCCTGAGCTAGCTTGTCGTCAAGGTGTAGCTCCTTGACTTGCTCGGCGATGCGACGCTGTACGTCGTCCATGGTCAGGCCGCCGGCACACGGGTGGCGTGGCTCGACTATGTCGAACATGGCGTCGTCGGTGTGTGTACGCCACATGCGGTGATTCTCCGTGCGTGTCCAGGCGTCGACCCAGTCTAGACCAAAGTCGGAGGCTGGGTCGCCGTCGACATGCGGTAGGCGCTGGCCAGGGTGGCGCTGTAGAAACTGGTGGTAGCGGACTGAGCTCAGCATGGCGATGATGTACTCTTCGAACTGCATGCGGATGAAGGCCTCGGAGCCGACGTACTGCATGGTGGTTGGATTGGCCGGGTTGGCCTCGTCCCACGTATCGTTGACGGTCTGCGTCAGGTAGTCGATCCAGCGCCGGTCAGCCGCTGTTAGGTTAAGGGAAGCGCGCAAAGACGTCGACGTGATGTTGAGCGTGTTATCATCCAGATTAATCAAGATATCTGAGTAGCGATCGCGTTGTTGTAGCAACAAACTGTTGGTGCTTCCCACGATGTAACTCTTGGTGCCGACATCGGCCAGTACGTCCAATTGCTGTAGTGGTGTATACGGACCAAACAGTGCGCCCTTGCCGAAGATCTGTAGCGGCAAACCCATGAAGGCCAGCATACTAGCACGGTCGCTGCTGCGGAAACTAACCGCTTTAGCAAGCGTCTTCTCGTAGCCGTCTAGGTCCGGGTCAGCACAGTCCTGAAGACTGCGGAGCAGCCGCGGGATCAGCGACACCAGGCAAAACTGCACCATGCACAGTCGGTCGCACTTGGTGCCGAAGAAGAGCATCTTGGGCTGTAAGAGACAGCACTTAAGTAGCACTAACGTCTGCTGCTTGAATTCATGCACAAACTCGCGCAATGAGAGTCCTAGGTGCTGGTCGCTGTCTGCCGCAGTGGGCGACAGCATACCGCGCCGCTTCTCGTCGGCCAGACTCTCCTGGAAGCGCCGGAGGATCTCGACGTCGGTGAACTCGCGCTGGGCAAACCATGCTTGTGTAACGATACTCAGCCGCTCGCGTAGCATGCCAAAGTGCTGTGGACTGTCCGTGATTGCCACTACCGCCTTCTGCACTGTCGACCGCGTAACTTCCGGTGGCCGGTTAATTAGCGCCGCCGCGTCTAGTTGCCGCGTACAGGCAATGCCGAATAGAGATGTGGCCGGGCCGTAAGCGGCGCTGTCTGGCCGCAACAGCGTGAAGTAGGAGAAGTCTTCAGAGGAGCTACATTCAGTGGCAACTTGTTAGTACGTTCACATCTATATACACACGCACACGCACAGATGGTGTTTCTTACGCATGGGCGCCGTCGCTAAGCGCCATGAACGGCAGTAGCGACCAGCCATAATCGACCGCTGGGTCTTGACCCTCTTCGGCACCGAACCAGTGTTCAACCTCTGGTCCGCGCGCATGGTGGAAGTCGACCACCGATACCAACGGGATAAAATTGGCCACCGGTAGTGGCGTCATTGGCGTGCTGGGCTCAATGGGCGACAGGATCCCTGGTGCTATGCGATGTAGGTCCTTGGCGGTAGTTAGGTCTAAGTCAGACGCCGCCGCGGCTACGGACGAAAATGGAATAGCTGTCGAGATAGGTGCCGGCGTGTTGCGCGCACTAGTGGCAGGTGCTGACGACGATATTACTATTGGTGTAGCCGGTGGTATAGACGGTGTAGGTGCCGGTTTCGGACTTGCGGGGGCCGTGGTAACGGGTTCCGTAGCAGGAGCTTCGACGTCATCGTCATCGTTGTCGTGAGTGTCAGGTTGGGGCTCGGCCCATGGATCGATTGGCTCTTCAGTCAACATGGCGGGGATTCTCTAGTATACAATGTCTTTTTTCAAGTCGATGCTTCCTGCTCCTTGGCAGCTTGACAGCACGATAAGTAGAGCCAGCTCTTTTTTCGTTGCCGTAGCTAAGCGGTAGTTGCAAAGTAACGACAGCAAGTGGCGGCAGCAAGTATGGTATGGGATTTTATCCCTTGCTGAAATTGGAAATTCTTCTCCTGATGAATGGATTTTTGTGGAAGGGATAAAAGATGAATAGAACAAACGAAAGAAGAAAAGGAAAAAAATTATAAAGATGCCGTCTTTCTATCAATCTAAAAATAACAGAGTCGATCCCGAGTAAGGTAACTGCTAGCCAGACAAAAGCAAGTCGTGGTTTTAGGTGGAAAGAACAAGAAGACTCGACGAAAAAAGAGACGGTAGTAGCTTTACACGGCAATTTCTAGTTGCTACGTACGTCTAGGAGTACAGCGGAAGGAACAGGCCAGGAGGTGGGGAGGAGGAAGAATCAGAAGCAACAAAAGCAAGAAGAAGAGGAGGAGGAAGAATTCAAATCCAATTAGGAGCTACTTGTTGAAGCTGTTGAAAATGGGGTAATAGCTGTTGGCTAGCCGATAAGTAGATAAATCTGTAATTACACCAGCTAAGCTTTTTCGACCTTTTTTCGAGGGCAGGGGGAAGATACAGCTTAAAGTAAGTTTATCGGTGAGAAGGTTTGCAAGCATATAGTTGACGTCCCTTTTTTCAAGTGGTCTTGGACTTGCTCTTTTCTATTTAGCGAAGAAGGGCTAGAGAAGGGGTGTTGTCCTCGACAAAAAAATATAGAGAGAAGGAGAGAGACTGGAAAAAGAAAATAACCCCAAGGCTATTATTGCCGCGCGCCAGTAAAGCTCTTTGTCTTCTTGATGCGTTTGCTCAAGCTAGTGAGCTATGCAGATTCAAGGGGAGAAAGATTGGATCGGTGATAAAAAACCCAGATGAATATATGCAGTATAATATTCCTGGTTTTCTTTTTTTCTCTTCTTTTGCTGGCTTTTATACAAGAGCTTATCCAACTCTAATGCGGGATGGCCGATCCTGAAAATGCTGCCAAGCAACTCTCACTAGTATTTTATATTCAGGGCCGTCGCCTCGTCTTTTGTTTGCTTTTTTTCTCTTCTTTTTGGGGGACAGATAGTAAGGAATTTAAGATCCCCACAGCGAAAGTTTCAGGATTCTGTTTGTGGGTTTTATTCTTTTTGGGTTTCCCTATAGTTATCTTAAGTTTTGAGAGTAGTAAAAGATCTGATGGGATAAAATATGATTGTCAACACAACAATACAAGTCAAGAATAAAAAGGAAACAGAAATAAGTTGAAGTTCTTTAGTTAAAGTATACAAATATCTATCGTGAACGTATTGTTGAATATGAAGACAAAGTCCGGATTTTCCTAGCCCCATTGAGTTTACCGTAAGGGTTACGGACCCTGGCACATGGCGTCTGTAAGACCTCAACTCGTACCGCCGGCGTAACAATGACAGCTCATAACGTGGCTTGGTGGCTTTCAACTCTGCAATGTTAGCAGAGACAAGAACGGCAAATCTGGCTGGCTCTTGTAAAAATGTCCAGATGAACAGGTTGCATTGTGTATGTACCTAGAAGCGCATCTTACGTGTACTTGGAAATAATACACACAAAAAATGTCTCACGTTTATTTCAAATCACTTACATCAATACGATGGTATTATTTTTAAGTTGAAGCTATCATAAGACTGATAAAATGGGTTGAATTTATTTTTATAGCCTTTAAAGCAAGTTGACAGATAGAAATAAACAAGAATGAACGATGGAAAAGGCAAAAAGAACAATAGTAAGATGATGAAAGAAGCGCGTATATGACAAAGAAACAAGATAAATAGAGAGAGAGAAAATCAAAAGGATAGAGGGAGGCGTGAGAAACAGTACAAATCCAAGGCATTATGCGTAAAGAGACCAAGAAAGAAGAAACAAAAAAAACATCGTTGAGGGGTAAAAGTAGTGTCGTGAGCGTCGTTAAATGGGCGCTTTACTCGCAGGATGATGAAATATGATAATGGATGAAGATAAGAAGGGAAACCTGCCACAATAGAGTAAAAAAGTCCAAGCAGGAAAAATAAAGGAATTTTGTTCTTGTGTTGAATGCTTTTCTATTGCTGTGTTTGGATGTTGTACTTTTTCCTGTCTATCTCTTGGGTACTTTCTCGGACAAGATCAGATAGACGCTGTTCTTCTAATCGATATATTCAAAAAGACCACTTGTCGGAAGTAAGGCACAAGGAGATGACAATAAAAAAAACCCCGAGATCAGTTGGTAAACAGAAACTAATGGAGGAGGATTCAAAAGAAAGAAAAAAGAAGGGTACTTTATAAACTTGGGTGCGATTTTATGAGATATGATATATCTTGAGGCTCTTTCTCTTGTCTTTAGGAGTCTCACGCATAAGCGCGAGACGGCGCAAGTGACAGCCCGTGTCCTTCCTCATCGGGGGTGACATCATTGCTATGGCCAACTCTCGGCGGACCAGCATTTCCATCAGTCTCAGCTTCGGTTTCGGCGTCAGCATATACGCCAGCGGATGTAGCATATAGACCAAGCGACAGTTCGTGGAGGGCGGCGGCAAAATTAGGGTCAGAAGCGGCGAGCGCCTTTGTATCAGCGGCCATTTGGGCTTTCATATTCTGCGAGTATAGCGTCTGGTTGTATTGTTCTTCATCTTCAAAGTGTGGGGTAGGCCATATAGGCGGGATTCGGGTTAACGTACTGATCCAAAGGATCCGGGCCGATGTTCTCACCGGTAGTGTCTACTTCCTGCGAGCGGTTGTGGAAGGCAAGGATGTCATCGTACATCTTGACCTTCCAAACATCCGCGGAAGCACTGATGCCGTCCTCGAAGTCAAACGGATGCGGCGCCGAGGGCTCGTCCTCCTCGTCGTGATAGAGGTTTAGGTACGGGTGCGCAAGCGCAGCGGCAGCCGACAGGCGGAGGCGTGGGTCGAAGACCAGGAATCTTTCGAGAAGATCGATGGCTGTACCTATCATTAGTGATGGCACTTTTCAAAGGTCACATATATACATATATTAGAGACGTACCTTCTGGCGTGGCTGTAGAGAACTTTGACACGAAAGATACCGGGTCATGAGCCGGCAGAGACTGTACAAATCTGAGGGTCTGTGACTAGGGTTAGTGGACTGGATGAGGGTATTGTATTGCCTAATGGTTCCGATGTTACACAGCGTTGGGCCGCGATAAGGGAGATACTTGACAATGGTAACGAGAAAAGAAACGGCCATAACTGCAACTCGATAGATCAGACTTACGTTCTCGCTGGTAATGCCTCCAATGATGTACTCGGGCGGGTTGCCGATTAGCTCTGTAATGATCGAGAACTGGTGTACGTGGTCCTTGCCGGGGAATAGCGGCGAGCCGGTTATCATCTCGGCTAGGATGCAGCCGACACTCCAGATATCGACAGCTACATTGTACTTCTGCCACGAGAGCATAATCTCGGGCGCACGGTAGTAGCGAGTGGCAACATAGCCTGTCATGAGCGGATCCTGGATACGGGCTAGGCCGAAATCACAGATCTTGAGGTCGCAGTTCTCGTTGATCAGGATGTTGCTGGGCTTAAGATCACGATGAATAATGCCGGCTGAGTGCACGAATTTGAGGGCGCGCTATTGGGCAGAAAACAATTAGCATAAATGGCGCCCGTGGCTAAGAGAGTGATACTAACCAGAATCTGGTATGTGAAGTACACGATGAAGTGAGGCTCTAGAGGGCGGGTGGTCAGCAGACGGTGCAGATCAGTTCCCAAGAGCTCGGTCACAAAGTAACTGAGGAAAACAATAGCACATTAGTGGACGGTCCAAGAAGCAAATTTACTGTTTCTTGTGTTTATGATTGGAAGGGCCATCTATATTAAGCGCTGGAAAGAGGCCACTACCGGGATGCTGCGGGGGAAACTTACATGTCTTCATTGGGCGAGACGAAGATATCACTGAGGCTAATGACCTAAAAAAAGCAAGCAATGAGCGTTAGCAGTTGTGGTAGATTGGGGCAAGTAAGAGTAACGAACATTCTCGTGGCGTAGGTTCATGAGCAGCTTCAATTCACGATAAGTACGCTTGGCTAGTACGTCGGTCTTGAACGGCTTGACGATCTTCTTGATGGCTACACTTTGGTTGAGGAGCTGGTCGCGGGCAGAGCTGGGGGACGGTAAATGTTAGTTAACGGGCCGCCGCGGAAACCTGCTAAAGAAGGCGGGCATGATGAAGGTTAGACTTACCAAACCAGTCCGAAGGCGCCCATACCGACGGGTTGTACGTCCGCATATCTGGAGGCACAGCTTGGTTAGCAAATGGCAGTATCGGGCGAGCTTGTCGTTGAATGAAGATTGACAGAGTGAGTGATATAGGCATTGAACACACCTGGACGTAATGTCGAACATGGTGCCGAAAATCTCGGTGCGTACGAACTCGGCCATCTTGAACGGAGGCTAAAAGCTGAACAGACTAAAGGTAACGAAGAAAGGCGGTTTCCTGGCTCTTGTCGAAGACAAGCAAAAGAAGAGTGGTGGCGACGACGACGATACTTAAACAGAGGAATAGATGTAGGCGGTCGAGATGGGGGTGATAGAGGAAAGAATAGCAGGCTGGCGGGGCAAGGCTGAGGAAGATAAAGAGAAGAAGGGGATCGAACAAAGACGACAACAAGAAGATGGAAATAAGGGCAATCTAGATCAAGAAGGCGGACTCGGACAAGCAAATACCAAAAGACGTGTGTTAGTGTGGTCGAAGCTGGAGGTGAAAGAGGAAGAAAAGTAAAACAAAGCCTAGCCCAGAGAAAGTAGACATACTAGTATTATTATTATTATTCACTGTAACCTTGGGATTATGGGTTTACTATGTAGAACTGCTGGAGTAGCGTCTGCTCGGCACAAATCGACCAGGAATCCAGAACCAGAAACTACCTTTCGAGGCTCTGAAAACAGCTCAAGCAGCTCTAGGAATATCTTTAGGAGCCGAATTATTGCCCAGTTATTGCTGTGCGGGTGCCAATGGCAACTACGCTTTTGGGCGCGGCGTGCTATAGTGGGCCATAGAGGGGAAATGGCAAAATAGACGGGGTAGCAAAAGAGAGCGGGCAATTGCTATTACCCGTCCACTTTCAGGTGCCATTCCTGCTACTTTCAGCGCTGAAAAAAAGAAACCAGCGAGTAGTCAAGGGAGCCCAAACGAGCAGAAAGGAAGGAACCCGTAGCAGCCAGGAAGGATTTGGAAGGTGGGGCAGAAGCTTCAGCAATCCAAAGCAATTACGCTACCGCATTAC
>RHLR01001045.1:0-10415 GCA_009806335.1 Davidsoniella australis
CGGCAATCGGTGCTGAGAATTATGCTTGATCTCGTGTTGATATTGACGAGCATTTGAGAACTTCTTAGGTCACTTAAAATTGAAAACGCTACTTACTATATAACCCGTGAACATCTTCATAGCTCTATAGCTCCATAAGATTATGAATTAAAAAAAAAAAAAAAAAAATATAACCCTTGTACCATACCATTGGCTAGTTAACTACTCATTTTTTGTGAACATTCTTATTTTGCACTTTCTCAAGTATAAAAGTGAAGCTTTTCTCTGTTTTCTGTTTTGATGACCAGATCAAAATATTAATATCAGTATTTAATCAAAAAAGTGAAAAGACCACTATAGGAAACTTCATAACTCAATTTACTTAATAGTTGTAAAACAATGTGTAATCATGTAGTTAGTTGTCCTTTTTATTTTTATTTTTACACATTTACAAATACATTGTTAGAGTCTAATATATTCATGGCTACTCCAGCAGAAACTCATACATAGATTTTCTCGAAATTTAAAAACACACGACAATTGAACGAAAAAAAACCCGTTGAATTTTTCAAAAGATTGTTATATCATTATATGCTGATAGATTTAGGATACAACGTAAGATTCAAACTTCACTTAGCAGCGACCCCTCCTAGACGTACATATGTAACAAGCCGAACACTCTTCAATATTCGATACAAAAACAATGCACTTAGATTGTGTCTAACTACCTTTAAACAATTCTTTTGGTACGAGATAGTATGAATTGGTGTCAACATTTATTATTAAGTATATTGAGAAGTATACAACTATTTTTTGTGAATTTTGTATCTAATCGCAATAAAACATATGTAGTATTGGAACGTACATTTTTTCCCCTGTCTATCTTTAATATGTATTGCGAAGCTTCGAAGCTTCTATGTATAGTTTTTCTATTCTCATTATAGAACATATATTTGCGTATGTGGCTAAGTTGGGACCAAGATTTAGTCCTCGGAAGTACATAAGCATTCAATGTATATCAGTAACATTCAGTAGTTAATCTTGGCTTTATTGTAGACGTAAACATCACCCAAAGCATGATTTTATTTTGTATCACCAAGTTATCAAGATAGTTAGATACCCAGTCTTTATATTCTACGATGGAAGTGGGATATAATTTTCTTAGTAAGTATCCTCCCTTCCTCAAAAAAGACAATAAGCGCTTAAATCACTGCAACTATCATGATCATGAGCCAATAGCAGTAGCTAATATATTAACCGCCGGAGGTCATGAATACTAATATAAGTAATATGAACACGTACACAAGCACTTTGATTTGCACTTCATATAATATATAGCTGCATAGTTATATATGTGTGTACAGTCTATCCTCATTTTCCATACTTATAAACCTCACTTCATAGCATTTTCAAGACTACAGCACCTAGCCACTGATATTTCGTCACCCTATACAATTATTTCTTTATTCTCTTACTACGATATATTATATTCCCTCAACTTTATTTTTCAATATGGAACACAGAGACGATATCGATACCTTGCGTTCTGTAGTTCCATACTTTGCCAATATCATATCAAGAAGTAGTTCGCAGACTTCCCAAGACCCTGTGGGCCATATAATAGCACGGTGTTATAACGAGCTTATCGATCTAGATGCCATATTCCAAGATAATCATTACGTCATTGTGTCCTCGGAAACGACACAGCAAGTTGTCAATATACTTGATAGCCTAGAGTTGACCCTAGTATGTTAGATACATTCAATTTCATATAATATTATAAGTGAAGACGATTTCTAACACTCATTGCTACTAGAACAAGTCTCATGGAAAAGGGCAGATAGTCCTAAGATATCCAAAACTATCCATGCTAAGCCATGACTTTTTCTCGAGGAACCACCCTCCGACTTCACTTAGTCTGGCTAGCCGTTCAGAGGCTGACGATCTTTTCAGGAAGGTTAAACGGACATCCGACTACCGGGAGGACTTCTGTTTTATCCCATACCAACTACCTAGACGCCACGAATTTGCTCGTCGATTACATTACTCACTAAGACGAACTGTCAATACTCTACAAGCCACCTACAAGCCATCTATACCCGTGGCGACGTACATGGAAACTCCGATCTCGAGATCAATCCATGCACCGCCACCGAACAATCTTGACGCAAATGTTGAGGTTTCCGCCCAAGACTTCAAAATCGGTCTTGTTTGCACACAAGATGTCGATGTCACCGCAATGCTCTGCTCTCTAGACAAATATTTCCAGCATGTCATCTTTAAGCCCAACTATGGTATCAAATCCACAGCAGCTACCTCAACGTCGAGATACTACTTTGGTGTCGTCGATGACTATCTCGTTGCCATCAGCCACGTGGGCAAGACGGGCCGATCTGCGGTTGATATGGCTAGCGGCCAGCTACGCAGTGATTTTCCACAGATTGAACTGTGTATCAATGTTGGAACATGTGGTGGTGTGCCTCGCTACTTTGTGCCGAATATCAATCAAGGCGGCCATGGCGATTATGAGGAGAAGATCGAGCACCACGACCATAACGGCTTTCACATCCCAGAGAACATCTTCTTAGGTGATGTGGTTGTGGCCACGGACATGGTTGACTACTCAGCTGGCAAATACGAAGACGCCGGTCTACGTGTTAGTCATGATCGTTTCGCAGTAGATTCACACATGCGTAGCATCATACACGCTCTATCTAGCCCGTCAGCCCAACGATGCGTAGAGTACAATGTATCAGACTTGCAACAAAATGCCTCCAGCATACTAGGTGTCTCGAACAAAGATGCAAAGCTTTACTTTGGTAGCCCGAGCCTAGAAACAGATTGTCCAAAGATCACAGCTCAAGGGCGCCAATCATGGCGTATACGTCCGATAGCAGATGTTCGCAGACCAATGAAAATACATATGGGAACTCTAGGTTCTTCGAGTATCCGAATGGACAGCGGTATTCAACGAGACAAGCTCCATACAGAACTCAATGTCATTGGTTTTGAGCAGGAGGGACTGGGCATAATGCCTGTTGGATTTCCACATTGTGCAGTCATCAAGGGCGTTTCAAACTATGCGGATGGAGAAAATAGCGAATGGGAAAATTATGCGGCTGCGGCGGCAGCTGCTTATGCTAAGGAAATCATTCTTCAGTGGCGGTTCTAGCATCTAGGTGGACGTCATCGGCGGCTAAAATATGCATTAGCTATTTTTACAAGCGGTTACATTTTGAAGGTCATTCGGCACCTGGATAGGGTACCTTAGTTTAAAGAAGATTATATTTCAATATATTTCAATAGTTCATTTATAGCATCTGTTTTATCATAGCTCTGTACGCCTATGTCTGGAATTCTGTTGGGTATCTAAGCAAGTGTTATGGCCCTGACACCCACATAACAAGAAAAGAAATGATGCATGGAGGGAATCAAGATAAAACGAAAGCTGGAGTTTTTTTTTCTTTTCTTTTTCGAATGGGATAATTCATGACGTCGTTCTATAGTTCTCAATAAACAAAGGGAAACAATAGGGTTGTTGTGGTGGTTTAACACAGTACAAAGTATCTCGATCACTTAGTTCGCCAGAACAGATTTCGAGAGGGCGAGAACAAGAAAAAAAAGAAGAAAAAAAAAAAAGAAAGAAGATTGTTCAAGTCTCTACGCTTTATATCCTGTTCTCTCTTCCTGTATGGTTGAAGTCTTTTTTTTTTACATTGGGAAGTGTGGTGAGATTAAGACGACACTGTCGCCTCTGACAAATAGCATCTCGGCCTTGCGGCTTACGGTCTATCACGAAGCACCGGATTGTTAGTCTCTCGAGTCCCGTTCTAAGCCAATTTATTTGGTTGGTACGTACCTTGAGCTCTTCTTCGTCCTCGTCTTCCTCCTCTAGGATATAGATTGTCTCTTCAACATCACCTAGAACCAAGTTGCAATGGCTATCGTAGCCCTACCCAAAACAAAAAAAGCCGTAATGTTAGCCTATGATTTGTCTTTATCCTTAACTAGCATATTGTAGCGGTTTTGTTTTTTTTTGGGCGTTTTCTAGAAACCCGCTATGTCCATTCTTGCATTGCAATTATATTCTATCGTCTCGTCTTGGCTCTGTGGCGGAATTTCGGTCGTTCAGAGTGTATCGATATAAGGCGGGGGAAATGAAATCAAGGAAGCGGTCGACTCACATAAAGCTTGCCCTTAAGCTCGCGGTCGCCACGAAGCTTCACAAAGACGACTTCATCAAGCAGCAGGCGTACCAGATCGAGAGGTTCGGAGACATGAGTAGCTTCTTCGTCCGCCATCTAGAGAGTATCACATTATTGGTTAGTCATGATCCCATATTGTACGATCCCAATTGCCGTGTGAGTTTCATACCTTGAATAAGGATAAGGTGGTTCGAGTTATTAGTCTAAATAAAACACTGATATACTTTTTGGGGTCAAGGACAAAAACTCCAAGCAAATAGAAAACAAGAATGCTAGCCTCGTGATATCTCAGTACAAAAAAAACCACAGCCTTGGAAGAACCTCCGTTTTAGCAGAAAAAAGAAGCGCCAACTAGATAAGAGCTCCAAAAGCGGTGAAAGGCATGGCTTAAGAATAAAAAGTGGAGTTCAAGGTTTTGCAGGAACTGTATCCTGTTCTTGTGTTACATCAGACTCGTCACATTTACCCTATACAACGTCATATGACAACTTATTCAAACTAATTATTTCATTTTGCACAATTGTTTCAACTTGGTGTAGATGGTAGAAAAACACAGTTGGTTCACTTAGTTAAACTTAATGCATACATACATGTATAAAATAAATAAATTTCTTGACAGCAGACAATGATTCGCGCAACATAATAGTATATAGAAATAGACATGAAGAGAAGAGAACAAGATAGTAAGCGTTTGATAAGAAGAAAAGAATAGCCAGTGCAAGATAGAAATCAGGAAATTTGATACGAAAAGGAAAAGGTTTAAACAATTAACCGATTGCAAGCCAAGGCCGCATAGGTAATAAATAGTCTAAAAACCGCTGTTTTGTTTGGTAGATGGTACCAAAGCAAATCACTCACTTTTTGCGCGTGCTTCTACGCGCTGGCGTTGAGCGACGGGCTTCCTTGGAAGCGACGGCGGGAGCAGAGCTCTCACCTTGTTCGGAATGCGACTCGTCCTGAGCGGCGGATGTCGAGCCTTCACCAGGCTGGGTATCGACGGCCATTTCATCGGACGAGCGCTGCGAATCCTACGCGCTAGCGCTGAGTACCGACAAGATGCCGTCTTTGCCCACCACGATAAGGCTCTGTGCCTCGGTGCCCCATTGCAGCGCAACACCGGGAACGGCAGAGCGCAGAGGCTCGCTCCACGACTTGGTGCTCTTGGCATAGTGTTGCACTGAGATACCGTTAGTGCCGGCAATGGCTAGGAATTGGGCAGACGAGTCCCAAGCCAGTGCAGACACAATACCGCTAGTCTCGATGGTCTTGACCTTGGCGGCGTCACCCTCCTTGCGTAGATCGAAGATGGTCACAGCAGTGGAGCCTGATGTTGAAGCAGCAAACCAGAAGCCGTTTTCAGAAAAGACAATGGAAGAAACAGGGCCACCAAGAGTGAAGACAGCGGCTTCTTCAAGGCTAGTGGTCATGTAAAACTTGATCTCGCCGTTTTGTGAGCCGGTCGCTAGCAGATGGCCATCAGGATGGAAAACGCAAGTCTTGATGGCTATAGATAAAAGTTTGGTTAGTTTTGTTGTTACCAAAGTATAGTATAGACTAGAAATGTATTCAGCAACGACTCACCAGAGCTTGTATACGTCCGGGTAACAGCCAGCATGTCAACTAGGTCGTAAAGAACAATGGCCTTATCCGAGCCAACCGAAGCCATGATAACCTTGGAGGGATGCAGCGCAAGATCCATAACGGGACCCATGTGCTCTTCGAAGGTATCTACATCAGTAGCGCCATCGACGACCTTGACAACACCCTCGCCGGTACCAAAAACGATCTTCTTGTCGGCCCACATGCCAGCGGTGACAGGTTCGCCAATGGGCAACTGGCGCTCAACTGCATTTTTAGAAATCGAGTAGACCGCAGTGTCGCCGCTCAAACCACTGATGATAGCATAATCGCCGCTCACGGCAAGGGCGGAAGGGCGCACGACATTGACGTCAGTGGAGATGTTCTTGGTGAAATGGCTGATGGTTTCAGCGGTAGCCCATTCCGCGGGCACATTGCGCTTCTTGCGGGTTTTGGATAGACTATTTATAAAAAATCGAGTCAGTATTGAGAATCATTGCGACACGGTATGATGTGTGCGGTTGAAAAGATATTGTATACGTACTGTGCGAGAGTAACATCGACCTTGGACTTGAGCTGCGAAGGCAGATCCGTTACGATATCAACGGCCATCCTATCAGAAACATCAGACTGCACCGGGCGAGAGATAGCCTGGACGGCGGCTAGAACCTCACGCGCCTCGTCCCGCTCATCAGTCAAGCGCGCAATCACACGCACGGCGGCATCGTGTTGATAGAGAGCCGAAGCAAGTTCCTCGCGAGTCTTAGCGAGCAACTGGGTAAGTGTGTATGTCTCTAGAGCCATGGCATCCCATTCGTTCTGAAAGGTAGCGAGCAGGGCAGGAACGGAAGAAAGAGTTGGTGGGCGCGGGCGTACTGTTGGCGGGGTCTTGAGATCGATCAGATCATTGGTGGTGATTTCGGTGTCCAGACCAGGCTCGCGACCGTGGTCTTCAATGTATTTTGCGATTATGCGCTTTTCGTAAACCAGGCCGGACTTGGTTGAAACGACGGGCTCTTGCGGCGCCTCGCCGGAAACTTGATATCATGTTAGTGGGGGTATAGGACAGTAAGGATAATGCAAAAGCGATCGGAGAGACTCTAGTCGATATAGCACTAGCATAAGATTGGAAAGGATAATAGCGAACGTACTTGCGCACAGCATTGTAACTGGATATGTGAAGAGGTTGTTGGCTTTGATAAGACAGCTAAGTGAAAACAAAGAGCGATAGTCGTTCTCAAGCCGCAAATGCGATATTCGGGCAAATCAAGCACGTTGATGAAGAAAGCAAGGCTTTGTATAATTATTCGAAATTTCTCTTATGGGCGAAAAGAGGCAAACGAATGACACAAAAATCGATGTTACATTTCACGTTTGCAAAACCACCAAGAAAAACCCAAAAAGCTCCCCAGTTGGGCTGAAATGATAGGAAGGTCGTGATGCAGCAAGAGGCTGGAAAAGAAAAAGTGCACAAGGCTGACAGTCACGTGCAAGCTAAGCTCCATGTTGCTCAGATACTTATGGACCCTTTTTTACAGTTGCCCGTGTAAGAGGACGACGGTGACCTCCATCTGGCACTATATCGACGGCTTGAGGACAAAAAACGCAGAGAAAAATCAGCAGAAGGAAATCGTATTGTGTCTTTAATACACTTGACGCAAGTTGTGGTTTTTTTTTTGCTTAGAAAAAAGACGTTGTGTCATTTGTTTCGCTTTTGTAAACGAACACAAGCGGCCTAGATCATCGGAACTGGCCGATGGCGTTGGCCTCCGATAAACAACGCTTTAAGTTGCCGAGATTCTAACATTTAGCAGACCAAAATAGTTCAAAACCGGCTTGTTTTCCACTATATCTGGACTTTCAAAGTCTAGAAAGTAAGAAGATAAAAAAAGAAGATAAAATTCAGTAACAACACATATCGGTTTCTATCTGCTACAACATCAACCAATATGCCATCTCTTCCCCCCTCCGAGACCATCCCTACCTTGGCTGCTACCGAGCAGACAAATATTCTCGATCTACTATTCGAGTCGTCTCCAGCACTTCACGCTGTCATGTCACCGACGCTGCGATCACAGCCCTTTCCATCTTATACCGCCCTCGTCAGTGCCTGCCAGACAGCCATCAGCGCCCTTATCGACGACGGAAAGCCGACCCTACACGCCATCCTCGGCTCTCATCCTCGGCTAGGTGCGGCCAAAGTCGACAGTGCGCAGTCAGCGGCGGAACAGGCGGCTTTGCAGCAGGGCAGCGCGGAGACGGCGGCGCGCTTAGCCCAGCTGAATCGCCAGTATGAAGAGTCGTTTCCTGGCCTGCGCTATGTGGTCTTTGTGAATGGGCGGGAGCGGCCAGAGATCATGCAGAATATGGAGGAACGCATTGCTAGGGCAGACTTTGCGGCGGAGGAGAAGGAAGCGATCCAGGTAAGAGTGTGCAAGATCTCAGTGGCTATTTTTTTGTCCATCTTTCTTACTAGGGGAATCAACTAATAGACTCTTCTTTTTTTAGGCCATGTGTGATATTGCCAATGATCGGGCAAAGAAGCTTTTGGCGGCATCCCATTAGGAAAGGATCCGGGGAAAGAAAAGAACACTAGTCGTTCCCGCTGGACTAAAAGTCCGGCTTCAAGACCCTTAAATTACTTTAGATGCAATATTACTGGACAGCGAAGAACTCGAGAGAGTCGAAAGACGGTGGTATCTGAAGGAGGCCAACTATCTATAGTTACGTATTGGGATAAATTAAGCAGAGTTTCCTTTGATCGTCTTGTTATTACAGATATATACAACTACGTACATGTAAGTGTACATCCAAGTATGGAGAATAGTAATAGTAACTTTCAGATACCATGCAGATTACAACGCAGGTCTCGGCCGGCTAGAGGCAGATTACATGCTGAAAGAAAGAGGTCGGAATACGTACACATGTCCTTGTTGGAGCTAACATTCTCGTCCTGTATGTACAAATACTAGGTACGAGTAAGCCGGCATGTCGTTTAACAAGGTCGTGAATCTATGCTACATTTTTTAATTCGATTTTACCAAGGTAGAAGTGGAGCTTAAATATGCCACATATGACCTCAAGAACACCACCACCCACCCACCAACAACTCTAATTTTTTTTCTTCTTTTCTATTTCGATATCATACACTTTGAGGACTACATGATCATGATACGGTCGATTCGATGCCGGTCTCTGCGTTTGCAAGTAATATAATTCGTATATCCGACGCTCGGGTTGCAGGAGGCCGTTCGCCATGCCAAGAGTACAGGAAGAAGAAAAGAATGTCTCTTTTTCCGTAGGGCCTTTGTCCTATGACGTTTTTGATTTTTTTTTTGAACGCCCCTTCCCTTTGTCCTTTCTCTCCTTTGTTCTTTTCTTGAATCCCGAGAAAATGGCGTCGACACAAACGCTCTACCAGTAATAACGAACGGGAACTGACCTATGTTTGGTCAGTGCATTGTGTTCTCTCATGTTTCTCGTTGTTCGAATCCAATTCCCTTGGGCTTGGTAAGAGGCTCGAGTGTTCTCTTTCTTTTTCGTTTCTTTTCTAGAAAATCGACACGCACAACCCCAAAGTCTATATGTATTTCTCCCTTTTGTACTCTTTCTCCAAAGTGAGAACCTAGGAGGCACTCGGAGAATAGTCGCCAGAATTACTGGATAATACTGTGAGACTGTGTCTTGGAAGTAGCCGAGCATCACACCAATATTTGATCATGTCATCCTTTTCTCTGCTTGAGTCGGGGTTAACTGGAAGAACAAAATCGGGTTTGGCCACCTGACCTCGTGTATTATATATATTTATTAATTTCTTTTTTCCCTGTCCTATGATGAACGTCTGTGACGTATTTCATGAAAAAGCTGTTCTTATTCCAATGGCAAGGTCAAACTGAAACGTCAAAGAGTGCATCTCTCGTTCTTCAAGTCCAAACAACGCCCAGTATTTTGATACACAGAAGCTCGCCTACTCTTGTACTAATCAGAATCAGAGCAGAATGGCACTCTTGGTATTGTCTATTTCTCGGAGTAATCGGCGTTGCCTTCTATCCTCTGGCCATTTGTTCATTTCTTTTCCTTCTCAGGGCAATGAGATTGTTTTTGGTTCGCGCTAAAGAGAGAACAATTGGCAATCAAGCAAGGTCAAGAGCTCTTTAGCTCGTTTTCCTATCCACTAAGCCTTTTTTTTTTCTTCAGTAATTTTGGCTATGTTTTGTCCTGCTTCAGAAACGAGAGCCCGTGTCTAACGGCCGTACCAACACAAGACCAAAGCGGCGGGAGTTTGGCCGGGCCTCGTCTTGCTCTAAGTTCTGTAATGAAGATAGATAGGACACCGTATATCTGTAGAACTCATAGCAGTCGGCAACTGAAACGTGGAGAGGAGATAATGAACGAACAAGAGGTCGAAAGGCTTGTAGAGTCTCTCCGCCTGTCTGACCGGATTCTTCGTTTGAGATGCCTAGTAAAGGTTTTCTTTTTTGTTCTTCCTGGATCTTCTCATGTCGAGAAGGAAAAAAATACAAATGTTTGACTAAAACAATTAGCCCATATTCGTTAACCCAGCAGAATACATACATTTCTTTGACTCTTGCCTCTCTTTCCCGCCATTACGACGTTGTCTTCACGCCCAGGAACCTTTTTTTTTTTTTTTTC
>RHLR01001046.1:0-10391 GCA_009806335.1 Davidsoniella australis
ATTTTTATTAAGGTGGAAATGGAGCTATAGCAGCTATGTAGCACCTCGGTATCCTAAGATACACAGCCCTGAACTAATACTAGTATACAATGTAAGGTGAAGGACAACCTACTTCTCAACAGTGACAACAGTGACAGGCCACTGAGATACATATATGTAGCTTTTCAGGCAATAAAGAATTGTAATGTTTATAATACATACCTGATAGTCATATTTATTTACGCTTTAAAAGGGGGCGTAGGTGTTGCTACTGTGAAAGGGATGGATGCCAGAAAACACGGCCTCGCCCGGAGTCGAAAAGGGGCTCTTAGATAAATCTCTAGACTATAAATAAAATCATCATCATCATCATATTTATTTACTTAACCTTTATGTCTTTACCGTGGATCACGTGAATCCGACCCTAGTGGATCGTTAGACGTCGATCAACCCTAATGATCCTCGAACCCAGGTCCCATTGAGCTTAACTTATTCATAGCCGTCTCCCTGGTAGGTTGGGAGACCCAAAGTGTTTTCATTGTGAGGGAGCGACTCATATCGCAGGTCTGTATTGACATAATCAAATGAAGTGCAAAGCACAACACGAGAAAAGCCGGAAATGTCGGGCAACTGGAACCTTCAAAGTGTTGCCCTCCGATGATATGTGCTGGTCGCTCTTAAAAACCCACCACGAAGGGTAATTTTTCGTCTTTGGATGAGCTAGAACACATCAATGTTGCTAGTCTCCATCATAGAGAAAGCGTGAATATTCAACCTGATCAACATCAATCTAGTAGAAAAAGAGCTGCTTCATCTAGTACTCCTGGTGAGCGTCTATCAAAGACACCTTCGACTTCTCGGCCCTTCTATTTTGACAATATCAGTCTAGGTATCTCCTGGGATCCTCAAGACTCCCCGAACACTCCTAGAGCTGTCAAAATCGAAAAGTTACTCTTCACTGTGGAATACAAGGCAGCTAATAAGCTCCCCCTTGTCCAGCTTCAAGCAGCCCTAGACCAGCTTTCTACTTCAGATCCATCCTTCTTCTATAACAGCACATAAACACCTTGGAATGAATCTGTTGAATAGAAAAAAATAGAAATATTCGTCATTTTGTTGCTTCTGCTGTGACACAGGTATATCATTACACGATTAACTCTGGGCTTCTATATGGATACATCACAACTGGCGAGGCCTACATTTTCTTGAGTATTGATATGACAAACTTTAACACTGTTTATTACTCTCTTTGTATTGCTAGAGAACAAATCTCTAGTATTTCATTGCTTGATCAAAATGACGGCCCTGTGGATCCTGGGGTTGTTGAGGAGCAGATTGAAAGTACCAAGCAGACACCAATTGCTTATATCTTGATGCTGATGCTTCTATTACTTGAACAGCAAAAACTTAGTCTAGGAGAGATTCAGGCATTAAGGTCTCAAATTTGCTCTCTACCAAGTTCATATAAAGATGACACATCAGTCAAAGCAGGTCCACATCCAAGCCTAGAGGCCCATCCAGATACTTCTCGGCCAAGTGATGGTGATGATAGTAGCACAGAAAGAGGAGGGGGTCATGGTAGTTTGGATTTTCGACCTCAAGCACACACTGCTTACCCCCCCTTTCTAGTTACTGTACATAACAGTGTCTATATGGCTTGGTCTATGGGTTTGAGTTTGATCAAGACTGTTCAAACTACCAATTTCACCAGAAAGCAAACACTGATACCTAAGATTAATACCATCAATTGAGTCTCTCTCAATTCTTGAACGCTATCAAGATCTAAATGGATACAAATCTCGATAATGGCTGTGAAGAATTGAATAAAAATGGAGCTGTTGGGGCCTTGTTCAAGCTTAAGGTGTATCCATATGGCTATACATTAGTTGGTAAAGGCATTGAGAGTGAGGATACATGGCCACTTCAAAAGAATCTCATTGTCTATTCAAAGCTCAGGAGTCTCCAAGGAACTGTAGTTCCTGTTTGTCTCGAGAGTATTACGTTGAAGATGGGGATTCCTTTGATGCTTCATGATTATAAGCATGCTCTTCTACTTGCTTATGCTAGGAGTCTATCACAGAATTGCCAAAGGGAGGTTATAATCATCTTAGAGATATGGTTTCACAAATTGCAGAGTGTGGTATTGAACAAGAAGATCTTGAAGAGAGAAATATTGTCCATGATTCTCAATCAGGGAAGTTAATGATCATTTATTTTGATATGGCTAAAATTCTGGATCGGCCACCATCGAGAAAGAGGCCATTGATTGATACTGAATTAGAACAGAACTCGAAACGATTGTATGTTGAATGAGCTCATGTGTAAATTCAATGTATTAAGCCTTTAGTTGTTTGGTAGTCAGTAATTCTTCTAATATCGTACATACATAGTTCTTATTTGCTAATACTGCCATTACTTCCAATGTCATCTTCTATACATTGGTTCAACCTTTTTCTGTACTGAGCTGGCCTACAAAGCTAAGTTTGATATGCGTATTCTCATTTGCTTGGTCTCTTCCGCTTTTACTTCACAGGGCTGGCATTGTATATATGTACTAATCTATCACTACTACAAGATATAGGGACATGTAAATGCATGATACTCCTGAGCATACCGCACGGCATATACATTGTGAAGATGGCTATGCATTTAAAGTTGAAGTGGAAGATACAACTAAAGAATAAGAATTGAAGAATAATAGAAAGGAACAATAATAAATCGTAGGCGATAATTGGGCTTCATAATTTCACACACACCTGCCATATCGTTGGTGGTAAAATTCTATACCGTGCCCCCACCACTGATAGGAAAAGAACTGTAATTTCATCCAAGAATCTAGTCGATATTGAGAATAAAACGCTGTTTAGACCTCTAGTGAACAAACCATAAGTCTCTACCAGCAGACTTCTCCTTGTGTCTATTGCAGCAAAGATAAGGAATATATTCAATTCCTTAGTTGAGCATGTTACGTATGTTGCCCATCCAGCGCTTCACGTAAGAAGTGTAAGTGCCGTAGCTTCCCAGATTAGGATAATCTCCGTATGAGCCGTAGTTGCTGTATGTATCGCCATCGGAGCTGGAGCTACCGGTAGTGGTAGCAGCCTTGGTCGATGTCGTGGTCTTCAGAGTGGTGTGAGATCCGGAGGTAAGGGTGATAGTCACAGTATGTGTCGTAGTGCTCGTCAAAGTGGTCGTAGGCTCTGCGGAAGTAGTGCCAGCGATGACGGAGGTGGCCAACATGGCAGTAGTGAGGACGACGGAAGGATGCATGATGGATGTGTGGATCGTCCAAAGTTATGTTTCAAGATGTTGAAGAAAGGATGGAGTGAGATATGAAACGAAATCACCGATATAAGTCAGCAAAGATAACTTGAGCTGAGAATCAGGTATAATGGAATAGAGAGAAAAAGATAACGCCTCGGTGGGGTTTTAAAGAAAGTGCAGAGTCGAGAAATGGAAAAACCTCGACAATTCGAAAGAAGGAAAAAAGGCGAGCTGGGAGATGACAAGCAAGACACAAGAGACTCTGGACTTAAAACGAGGAACAAAAAAATCTAGGAACCTTTGGCTTCTTAAGTACTCACTCTGTGTTCTTTTGTTCAACCCAGCTTGAATGTTTTTCAGAACGGACAAGCAAGTTCAAGCCACACTAATTGTACACATGTAAGCGAGAATCTATAGAGATAAAGAGAAAACAAAAAGGAAATAGCACCGAAGAAAGAAGGATGTAGCCTTTGGTCAGTCTCATATTCCGTAAGTTTTGTTGTATCCCTTCAAATGGCTCCTCCTGAATTCTAGCGCTTACCTTGTTGATTTCATATACAGCCACGCCCATCTGATTCGTATTTACTAGTGTTTGGAATGTATGGACTGAGTAACGTGCTGATAGCTATTGCTACAACGTGCGAGTACTAAGACCGAGAAATAGTTCAAACCTTCAGCTAGATATCACGTATAGGTATAGTACAAGGAGAAAAGCATGAAAAGAAATCAGCGGCTGTGTGTTTTTTACAAGCATTGTATGATAATATATATATACAATTACAGACACAGTAAACGATCGGTTAGCGTTTGTATCCTTCTCGATATCCCTAGTCTCGAAGTGAACACGGCCACATTCCCATCAAGGAGTGTATCTTATTCGGTTCTTCGGTTCTATTTCTTTCTGCATGGCCTTTGGACAGCCCTTTTCTTATGGAAATTATTTGAGTTCCTTTGTCTTTGTCGTCATATTGTAAGGGACGCATTGAGTTATCTGGCCATATAGTTCATCAATATAAAGCTGTTCGGAGAATCTATGTAGTTATAAATTCATCTACGAGCCATGCTGTATCTTTCTCTAGGCTCCCTGTGGAACAACGCCATGAACAGACGCACTTGGCGTATTTTTTAAATTTTTTTTTTGAATCAAGCCGTTACCAGCCCTCATAATATGACCGACCTAGGCTGTTTTTTGTGAGTTCTCGCTTGGCGACTTTTTTTTGTGTCAGCCGTAACACACAAAAGCCAATATATTGTGGCTGAAAAGTTAATGAAGAAAGAAAAAAAAGACACTAGTAATATGCACGCAAAAGAAAATTAACCTAGAAAGCTTAGAGAAGGGGGCGTTGTGAATAAGCACAAGTCAGCGCCTAGGCCTAGGGTGAAGATGCTCAGCCGCTCAAATGGCTGCTTTTTTTTCTGCACGGAGTAATCTAATTCGATATCCCTTTAATAATCAAACGGATATACATGTGTATTGTAGTAGGCACTGTGATAGTTGGTCCCCTGTTGGCTAGTGTATAAGAAGATAATGAACCTAAAGCGACGGTCATTATATTACAATCGTATAGGGCGTTCAGAGACATCACATAGTACTACATTTACTAGTTACCCAATATATTTGGGTTGATATCCCCATAACTACACAATAGACAAGATTTCATTGGTACTGTTTCCCGAGCATAATTATTCTAGTATACGAGGTAGACTTCTTTTCTTCATAAATGAATGTCAAGACGACATGAACAGAAACGGATTGGCGTGATGAAAAGTATCTCCATGTCGAACTGTGCTTACTGTTTGTTCTAGACGACTTGATTTTGGTCTCATTGTAAATCCAACCCAGCCGCATTCTTGCAAGACAGTGACTATGGGCATGATGTCAGTATAATATACTCGCTACTAGAGCAGCCCGATCATAGTCCCTGATCTGATGAATATTGGCAGTTAAGTTATGGTTTTGCTACGTTCTCAGCCTCTACGAGGCTATGACAAAGGTCCCGAGACTCTGTTTGTTGTGTTTTTTTTCAAATAAAATCAAGAAGAAACACACATAATTCATATCGACATATTGAGGAAATAGGGTTTCATGCCTAGGATAAATAATCGGGCGGCATTCGCGCCGTTAGAGCGTAACTTCCGCTTTAGTCTCCGTAGCTTAGCTAATAATAGTTATATAAAGCCATCGAAAATTCCGAGCTAGGATCCCTGTAAGTAGAGTCTGTAGTTGTAGCTTTACTTTATCGGTATCGGTAAACTTGGGTATCCACCCATTCTTTGCCTAAAGTAGACGGACCCACTATAACTCGCTACTCGATTCGGTGTAAGTTGAGTAAGTTGAGCTATACACCGAGATATTGGTTCTTGGGCCTTTGGATTGCTTACTTTCTTCCTTTGAGTAGATAGATAGTTCACTTAAGTCTTGGTTCTTTCTGCTGTAACTCTTACAACCATGGGATCCTTCTTAGAGTTTGCTCTACTGTGAGTGAATAGAGATCTATGTGCATCAATATCGAACCTTATTGAGGCGTTAGGCCTCGATAACCATTGTCACCATTGGCGTTCATGATAATTGAAACATTTTAACTTTTGGCTCTTTGTTGCAAGCTTTACTTGATTAATATATTATAAAACAAATCTATATGATTGTATTGCATTGCATGTCTTATAGAGTCTGGGAATGAATTGTACACACAATCTTCTTGGATCAAGAATCACACGGACGAATCAGGTACAGACAGACGCGACAAAGTGGCATCGTTGATTCCGTTTCTATTCTTCTTTTATCTATCCTGATCTTGTTGGCACCAAAGCAACACATAAACGCATGCATTTAGATAAAAACTCGGCCAACCGACATGCAGACGAGCCTAACCTATTGCCACCTTAACGTACATGTCTAGTTGTACATTTCCCGTTCGTTGCTGACTAAATGAACTTCCTGATGACGTTGAACAACAGTCTACCTTTGGTTGTTAATTATTTGCTTCTGTTTCTTCTACTTCATTTAGCCCCCTTTGGTGCTATTGTTCCTGCATTCATATCCATCCATCTGCGCAAATAGCCTAACTCGAGCCGCTTGCTTCATCGTGCTTTTTTTCTAGACTAAGAGCAGCAGAAAAAGCCCGGTAGGATCCTCAAAGAAACTGAAGAGATAATCCTCATTGGAGCCCAACGTGTTCGTTCCGTTGTCTTCATGATTTTTCGTGGTTCGTGAGGCTCCTCCGCTCCCCCCCCCCCCCTAAAATATTATATCTCTACTATAGGCATTGTTGAATGATCATTTCTTTGATACAGTCAAATTCGCGTCGATGAGCGCCGACCCTGGAAATTACTTTTTCATAAGTTCGAAACGAGACGAGACGCGTTGGGCATCGTTTTGCTAGAACAATTGTCAATGTAGACAATCTGCAAAATCCGATGAATGTAGTTAAGAGAACCAACAATCTAACGCGCCAAGGTCATAACAAATTCACGATATTGGACAGTATGTTATAGTAAGTAAAGATTCATCATTCCTGTACATATCAATATGAAGCAAAAGAACACAACCGATACCAGAATTTGCTACCAAAACAAGGTCCCCCTATTAAAAGAAATATCCCCAAGATATCGAAGAAAAAAAGACATAAACATTGTCAACGCAATAACTCAAAATACCCAAACACAAACAATCTCTAGACCGGGAAATAAAGTTTTACCAAGAACTTTTCTAGTCTAAAGACAACTAGAACGGGAGAGAATTGAGCAGGCTCAGTGAAAACTGAACACTTATGAGATGGAAAAAAGGAAGATGTTCGCAACATGGCAACTGCTGAGCCCTGGTTCGCGGCCGCGCGAAGAAAGATTGTAAGGAGAAAGTGTTGAGATTTGGTGATAACAAGGACTTGTTAAAAGAAACGTTGAACCAGTTTGATTGGTGTGCCGTAATTTCAAAGACGCCTGAACACCATCGCCAAGAAAAGATGAAAAGAAAAAAAAAAAACCAAAGAAAAACACCCAAACAAAGATAATACCCAGAGCGAAGTACATGGAGGGGGGAAAAAAACAGAACGAAAACCACCTAAAGAACGCTTACCCGCTTTAGCCAAACCCAATGCTCCGTAAGAAACGATTTTGGGTATTTGAAAAAACACTGCATCATAAGAAAAAAGAAATAATGGCTCGCAAGCCCATCAACGCAAACATTGTAGATATGCTTACGAGGCGGGAGCGGCCTCCTTCTCCTTAGATTGCACCTTCTTTGGCGCGGCAGCCTTCTTGGGAGTAGCCTTCTTGGGGGTGGCCTTTTTGTCAGTGGAGGGAGCGGCATCCTTCTTGACGGTGGCCTTCGCGACACGGCCGGTGGTGACCTTGTCCTTCTTCTCAGAAGCCTTCTTCTTGGAAGACTCCTTCTTGGGGGTATCATTCTTAGGAGTGGCCTTCTTCTTCTCGGGCTTCTCAACCTTCTCGGGCTTCTCCTTGGGCTCCTTCTTTTCCTTCTTCTCGGCCTTATCCTTCTTTTCTTTGGGCTCCTTCTTCTCAGCCTTCTCCTTAGGTTCCTTGACCTCCTTGGTTTCCTTCTTCTCCTTCTTGGGAGGAGCGGCCTTCTTGGGAGTGACGGCAGCCTTCTTAGGAGTAGCAGCAGCCTTCTTGGGGACAGCGGCCTTCTTCTCAGAAACCTTCTTCTCGGACTTCTCCTTCTTGGGAGCGGCAGCCTTCTTGGCCAGCTTGGTACCACCGGAGGGACCTGAAAGATGTTAGTGTGTGTGTGGTTTAGATAAGAGTTAACATTAAAGTAGCTTACCCTTGGGCTGCTCGAAGGTACCCTTCTCAACACCGGCTTTCAGAGTCTTGTTGAACAGAGAGTCGAACATTTTGTCGGTGACGGTGATGTTGTTGTTGGCACGAACGTACTTCTTTAGCGACTGGCGCGAGGAACCGTTGCGATCTTTGAGCTGTGGAGGGCAAACGGGTTAGTTATATTTAGTGCAGATGGATGAATGAGACGCGATATCGGAGGAACAGGAGTTTTGTTCTGAAATTCCACCAGACAAAAAAGAAAAGGCGGGAAGAAGGAGAAGTTAAAGGAAATTAAAGATTGGTAAGGATGTGTGGGAGAACAGAGAGTAAGCAGGAAAGGCAGCAGATATGGCCAGGAGCATAGGAGCAGAGAGCGGGAAGAGTGGAGTGCTAGCAATTTAGATGGGTTAAAGACATACAGCAGTAATTGCATCAATGATCATGTTCTACAAATTGAAAAATTGTTAGCGACGCTTCCAACGGGTAGTATTCCATTGCCGAGTGTCTGCTGACACTGGACAGGAGAGAAGTAGTGACGCACCTGGTACGTGGCATTGCCAGAGCCCGACTTCTTGGTGGGAGTGGAGGCAGAAGCGACTGCAGGAGCCTCGGTGGCAGTCTCAGTCTTCTTGGGAGCCATTGCGAAAGATTTGAGATTGGTGGTGTGTTAAGTTGTTAAGTGGTGGTGCGATGAAGCGAAGAAATGCTGTTTAATTCTTTTCGGTCGGAGCGCGAAAGAAAATAATCAAGTAGTAGATACAATGCGATTGCACGAAGTTAGAGAATTTGAGTAGATGGTTTAAAGCTGAGTCGATAGAAAGACAGATTGAAGATGAAGTATCGAAGACGTGATTGAAGGTAGAATTTGAAGAGAGAAAGAGAGGAAGAAAGGAAAAGAAGAAGAGGTCCGGAGGTGCGATTCGCGCCATGCGGGCTGGGGCATCAGCTTATATGGAATTTGGGCGGGGGCAGAACGTGGTCGCAATCAGTAAATGAAAGAAGAAAAAAAAGGCAAAAAAAAAACCAACGGCGCTGTGCTGTCTGTTGTCTCGCCTGGCTGCCATTCTTTTCAGTGGGCGGTACAGCACAAGCCCTTTTTAATTGGGGCCTCTTTTAGGGACCGTTTAGGACATGTTTTGGGGTGCACAGCGGATTAACCACTAAGAGACCACCATGAGAGAAAAATAGGCATACACAGGAAAAAAAAAAAAGATAGAGGGGATTGGCGGGGGGCCCTCAAAACGAGAAAACAAGAGTAGGAAAAGCAGCGTTAAGCCAAAAAGGCAGGCCTAGCCAGGCCTGTCTGTCACCACTAATTACTGCTTAACCGGCCTACACGTTACTTATAGCGCGTCAACATCTTGGGATGAGTGCTAGGCGATTCTTCTTGCATCCTTCACTGCGCCCCTTCAGAAGGCTTACAGAAAAGCCCTGAACAGACAAAACTGGCCTGGCTCGGCAGATTATATGTGTAAAGTTTGTCTGCAATAGTCTACTAATACCAAGTAAGTCCAACCCATTCTCTTCTGAAGGTTCGACGAATTGGTTCGACGAATTATAGCAAGAGATCACCGGGGGCCTGACAATCTTTGGTGTTTAATTTTGGCAGTATTTGTATTATGTTATCTCTATCTCGCCTTAAAGCTCTAGTTTATAACTCTAGGTCGCGCCGAGATTGTCAGACGACGTTAACTTTGCTATTTCATCATTGCTTGCTTCATTTCGAGGTCCAAGAAGCAGAGGAACGGAATAAGAAAATAAAATAAAAGCCGAGTGAGAAAGTTTGATAAAATATTATCACGCTACAGTATTCTGAATTGGTTTATCAACGTTCGGTCGGTCCTCTCATGAAAACAATGACAACAGAAGCTGTGACCACCACACCACACCATCATCCTTTCCTTTCCTTTTACCTCGCGTTTCTTCAGTGTGCTTCAGCTTAATAAAGTCTTGGGTAAATCGTTCCAAATAAAGCAACAAGTAGAGATGGCCATGATAAGTGATTGTGATTTTTGTTTTCGCAATAAGCAATAAGCAAAGATATGCCCTCGCTCTAACTTCCGCATTCCTCTTGAAACTGTCGGGACCTGAATGTTGATAAGAGTCAATTCTTTCAAGTCTTCTTTCTTTTATATTTTTATATATATTTTTTTCATTTACTACCAACTGGACTGGTTCAAGCGGACCTTTGCAGATTCTCTGGATTTTTATTTTCAATTCTGCCATCGCGTCTGGACCAAATTTGATACAAATCCATATAACTAAAGTGATTCACAATTCGATTTTCGTCTATTTCGTCTAATGGAATGACTCTTTTTTTTTTCTGGAGGCGATAGTCAAAGAAAAAAGAAAAAAGGGAAAAAAGTAAA
>RHLR01001047.1:0-10393 GCA_009806335.1 Davidsoniella australis
GTCGGGAGATACGCGGATCTTGGAGAGCAAAGTCACGTGGGGTGTGGTCGGGCTAAGGAAGGATGGGGAAAATGGCCCGATCGGGGCGGGGATGTAGGAGGCACTGGTGCCGGCTGGCTTGGCGTGGAGAAGGTGGCCGAAGATGGCGGTGGTGCGGGTAGAGACGGGAGACCATTCGGAGTCTGGTGCCGTTGCGGGATCCGAAGAGGGAGATACGAGTGGCCACTTGAGGCTGTTCTCAAAGGCAGCAGGCAATTCGGGCTCGATTGGAGAGGGCTCGGAGGGGGGCAGATCTGACTCGGGGCCGACTTCAAAGAAGGGCATTGACGCGGGTTCTGCGACGGTCGGCTCAGCCTCAGCCTCACTTTGTATTTCTAATTCGGGGATAAAGTCGGGGGGTCCCTCTAAGTCGACTTCAACGCCAGCATCAACACCTGCGTCAAAGTCAACATCGATCTTGGCCTCGGGAGCCTCAGGCATAAACTCGGGAGCAGAGTCCAGATCGATCTCAACACTGGCTTCAGCTTCAACATCGCGAATAATCTCGGCAAGGTCGGCCTCAGGCTCAGACTCAATTTCGGTATTTGCGTTGGTTTCAGACTCAATCTTGGACTCCGTCTCGGCCTCGCTCTCGATGGCGCGGTCGACCTCGGCTTCGAGCTCTGCTGTGAGTTCCAGAAGAGGCTCTGTCTCTGTCGCTATAGCCTCGGCTTCAAAGTCGGGCACGAACTCAGCAGAGGAATCTTGATCAATCTCAACTGAAGCTTCAGCATCAGCTTCGACATCCAGAGCCTCCTTGAACGTAATAACTGGCTCATTTGACTCTTCAGACTCCATCTTAACGGCAGTCTCGATCTCAGCTTTAGCTTCAATCTGTGCGTCGATGTCAGCCTTTGATTCGGCCTCCATATTGATATCTGTGCCTCTGGTTTCTGGGTAGATTTCAGCAATGATATCCTCGGGCGCCCATCTAGTGACTGGAGACTCATAATCGATCTGCTCTTCTTCCTCGATAACCGGCGGTGCCCGTTCGCCTCTAGTAGACATGGTCAGACGCATCCACGAT
The DNA here is from genome assembly GCA_009806335.1 of Davidsoniella australis. Lineage (NCBI taxonomy): Eukaryota > Fungi > Ascomycota > Sordariomycetes > Microascales > Ceratocystidaceae > Davidsoniella > Davidsoniella australis. The sequence goes on from RHLR01001047.1 coordinate 1,067, forward strand.
CCGAGTCTGTTCTTCCAGCCACGCTTCTTGGCATCGCTGTAGTCTTGGACCAGTAGCATTTGGGTGTAACTTTCGCCGGTAGGCTTGACCACGGCCACATGGGTTGATTCGGCACTAGGCACCAGAGCGGCATACATCAGACGTGTAACAACATGCTTGATGCTTTCGATGCCCTTGGGTGGGTTCTCATCCTCGACCCAGCTGACGTCGACCTGTAGATTCAATAGGACATTAGTATAAGATAAAATATGTTCATGGTAGTCGGAGATGGAGCGTACCTGGCTCTTGCGGTCGCCGGGTTGACTGGACTCGATCCAAGACATGGTAATTAGAGAAAGCTCTTTGAGTTCCGCCTTTGTCAAGTGACGGTTGCCAAATAGCTCCAGCGGAATCATGCCACCACGCATACGAGTAGCCAGTTCGTTGATCTTGGCTAAGAGCGTCATGGCAGTTGCATGCGACGATTCGATCGCTAATGTCTGATCGGCTGGCACCAACTTGATGCTATCACCCTGGGCGAGATACTTGGTCTTGAGGCGGTGCATAATCTTAGTTTGGGGGCCTAGAATGACGAAAGAGTTAGTGAGTGATGCGATAAAATGATCCTCTTAGACTAACTTACTGAGAAGTAGTTGAACAGCGTGTGAAGCCAACTTGAGCTTCATGTAACCCTTGCCAAATTCTTCTTCTTGGATCTTGAGGTTCCACGTGCGCAACAGAATGTTCATGATCAGACACTCTTTGTTGGAAAGCCGGGAGTAGTTGATCTCCAGGATCGACTTCGGCTGCCATGTAGGATTGCCCACGATCCAGTTGTAGTTGAGATCTTCGGCTTCTCTGTCCTTTGTTGACGGCTGCAGAATGCGCTTCGTCATGTGAAAGTCCATGTATGCCAAGATACTGCTAACTGTCAAGCCCTGATCCAGCGTCTTCCGTAGCTGCACGAACTCGTCGAGGGATACGATGTTGGTAGTTGGCCGCAAATCATCAACATTAGCCACAAGCTCGGCCTCGCTCGGGTCAACGTGGCGGCCAGCCAGAATGCGCTCAATCTCAGCGATGTCTGGACTATCGTTATCGACCACTTCCTTGGCCATTTCGATTTTCTTCGGCATCCTGGCTGCCCGCATGACGATGACCTCGCCGGGCTTGCCCATCATATCGGCGCCGATGAGTTCCGGAGACAATGATACGCGCTGGCTGCGACGGAACCGCAGAAGGTGTGGTACCGAATCTTCTCGCTGGACCTCGGGGGGGATGTTGGGCAACGACTTGATCGGGTCTTCCGGGTCGTTTTCGTTAATATGGATTCCCTTTTCATGCTGAGCGTCACCAACAACTTCTCCGCTGGCATCTTCCAGAACTGGTGTCACCTTGACAGCTTCCTCTATCTCAATAGGGTTGCCAAAGGCATCAAACAAGAGGCCCTCGGGTGACATCTTGGAGAACGTAGGCTTGTAGTTGCTCTTCCGTGGCCGCTTCTTAAACTCTCTCCGCATCTTGGAAGGATGCTTCACAGCCCGTTGATGCACGGCTTGCTCGTGCTGTGAAGTGACCCATTTCTGGTAGTCTTCTCGCTGCTTATGGAACTCATCCCGCAATTCTTCAACCTGTACCGACTCGACGCCGAGACTCGACGAGTCCGTGATCTTGATGGAGGGTTCTGCTTCTAATTTTTCTGATTTTTGATATACGTCTGTGAAAGCCGTTCTGTTGGTGTCATCAAAATCGTCGTGGATCATGTTCATTATTGATGCTGGCGGTTTATGGACTACAGAGGCTCGATCAGAAGCTCTCCGATCACTTCGGGCCAATCCGGACGGTTTTTGAGCACCGAAACCAAAGTCCTGCTGTTGCCAGGCATTTGCGGCCTGTCTCTGGCTGTGCTTCTTGAGGTCATTCTGGAAGCCAAAGTCTTCGTTGACCCAGGCCTCGGCGCTCTGTGGAGACACCTTCAGTGGCTTCTGTCTAGCTGCGTTGCGGAACATGTCCTCGAAGTCCCTCATAACCTCTGAATCCGACTTTTGTGGCTTCGAGGTGCCTGCCGAGGAGGTTTCTCGTTCTTGCTCCGGCCGTGAAGCTGATCGTATCGTCGTCTCGATGTCGTCATCTCGGTTGCCCCGCGAAAACGGGTTTGATTTGAGTGTCCGAAGGACTTGGAAGGCTCTGGCCTGTCGGACTACGGGCCGTAATGTTTGTTGATAGCCGAAGCATTGTAGACAAGCCTGATAAACAGGCCGCCGAAGTGCTGCATACATGGTTTACGGCGGCAGATATAGGATATATGGACGCTAGGAAGAAGAGAACGAGAGATAGACAGGCCAGAAACGCCAGTAAACAAGGCCGCAGCCAGGATAAAGTTGACAAGAGAAGCCGCCCAGGAAATCGGCGGCGTCTTTAAAATTGGCTGGCTGCTGAAAATGACGAAGAAACTAAGAAAAAATAGAATTAATAAAAATGATAAAAATGATAAAAAAATCTAAAAATCCAAAGTGGGCTTAATGGTAAATTTTTTGGAGCCATACATAAATAATAATACTAGAGCCAAACTCAGTCGTCCACACAATATACTAGTTTGAATGTACAAAATAATGCACTATAATAAATGTATAAAAACCTTATCGATAAGAAACTGGCAGTCAGTACCCTGGACCTACCCAGGGTAACTGCTTTAATTGCTTGCTGTAAGCACCCAACTTCACGATTTGATGCATTTGGGGAATTATTTTGTTTTTATTTTCTTCAAAATTCCCCTTCATTTCAACCCCACCAATTGCGCCTCTTCTACGATTCTGCCATCAAAACTACCATCGCCCATCGCTAATATTTAATTTAATTAATCTTGCTGTCTATTCTTTCATACACAAGCTCAAATATGTCCAGCCGTAGACGGCGCACGGTTAGTTAGTTCTGCGATCATAAAGCGAACGTTGTACCTCTCTAATATCTACTACAGCAAAACAATGCCGATAGCGAAGATGATGCTACTCAATATGAAAATTCTACATCTCAAGCCGCCTCTAACTTCTTAATGGAGTCCACCGACGAATCTCCGCTCGACATTTCCCAACAGCAAATGGTCAAAAACATCGTCCGCTATGCACTAGCATGTGATTTCCAGCGTCAGCCCATTCGTCGCCAGGCCATCAGGGAAAAATGTGTGTTTATGTTTATCCTTCAAGTACAGAAACTTGGAACACCAAATTTGGGGTCGCTAACTACCGTTTCTTTGCCATAGATTTGGCCGGTCATCATCGCATATGGAAACCAATTTTTGCCCATACACAAACCGCACTTCGTGAAACCTTTGGCATGGAACTTCGTGAGCTTCCTATCCGCGAAAAACTCACCAAAGAAGAAAAGCGCAAAGGTATGACCAATGATGCGCTCTCATTTCGCTAAATCTACACCTCAAGCATGCATACTGATATACACCCTATCTTCTATATAGCCGCCAATTCCAACAGCGCCCCCAAGACGTCCGATACCTACACTCTTGTTTCCATTGTCCCCCAAAAATTCCGATCTCCGTCTTTAATCCCGCCTGCCAACAACCCAACTTCCGAGACCGAGGCAACATACGCTGGTTTCTACACACTGGTAATCACCTTGATCGTTTTGCACGGAGGTGAAATCACAGACGCCAAGCTTCGCAAATATCTAGAGCGCATGAACGCCGACAAGAATTTAGCCAACACCAAAACCCCTGACGTCATTCTCCGCATGGAGCGCCAGTCGTATATTGTGCGCAAAGTCGACAAGGACGCATTTTCCAATGGTGATCTCGAAAGCAACACCAGTTATCTCGTTGGCCCCAGAGGCAAAGTTGAGGTCACGCCCAATGCCATGGCTGAGTTTGTCCGTGCCGTCTATGGCGAGTCGACGCCAGAACTAGAGAAACAGATCTCCGTTAGCCTGGGAACCCAGTTGCAAAAGAGCAATGCAGGTGGTACACAGAACAACGAAGACAGAGGCGAGGATGCCATGGATGTAGACCCGCCAAGCCAAGGAAGGTAATGATCTATATGTATAACAAGGCTCGGCATCCTATCACTGATACGACTGATGATATGACCATTTATTTATGTTTTTAATTTGTTTGATAATATTAAGAAACTAGTGACAATGACTAACGCAGTGTTGCGGAATAAAAAGAACAATTCTATCAGCAGATGAACAAGTGGCTGAAATTGTATCGTGAAATTACGAGAAAAAAAATAGGATTGTGTATATCAAATCGTCGAATCGGAATCGATCGCAGCCAAGTAAGTGGGGTGGTTATCGCTTTGGGTTCAGTATTATTCGGAGGCTATCATTTCTCATCGCGCATTACAAGATCTTCCTCGCGAGGAGGCGGAGGACCACAAGGCTGAAGCATTTTCTACAGAGAAAAGAGGTTAATTTCCGAGAAAACAAGTTATAAATTATAAACACAGCAATGTCGCTGTAGGCTTTACAATCACGTACTCTAAGTAGCTTCGTACGCACAGAATGTAGCGGCTCATTCTCGGCAACCGCCATGTAGTTGACCATTCCAGGATGACCGGCAATCGACGATAGGGTATCACGCTGGATATTGGTGCGCCATTCCCAGCTGGAGATGTCTGGATGGCCAGTACCAATGTACCTGGCTTGGAGGCGCTCGAGTTCTTGTTGTGTGCGTAGTTTGTCGGCCTAAAATAAAGCAATGTTTTGTCAGTTTATCACGAACTAGCTATAAAAAAATAAAAAATAGATAAAACAAGTACTTAGGATCATACCATTTTGAATTGGATCTATTACGCAAAGGAAAATAGCAGATAGAAGCGAAAAAGAACGATCTGATATTTCGCGATAGCTTCGCGACAATGCGACTGACAAGGCTGAATTAAAATATTATCACTATGTACCACTTACGTTAGTTAGACCCGCTCTCAAGGTGACACAAGCGACACCTGCCACACTTCGCCACACGATTTCTAAGCCAAAATGTGGCGCGTAGGTAGAGTCGCAAATGCGATCGCAAACCAAGCCAGTAACCCTGCGAGCTACATTAAGTCTAGTTTTTGAATCGCATTTGTCCATAACTCACTAATTTACATGTAATCCAGTCATTGCCAACATCCCCTGTACTCACGCTTCCCTTGAGACATTGAAAGATTCCTGTGATTTCCCTTACAGACTCTTATATACACAGTCAGCCTTACTGCGCAAGGCTATCATTGTGTCTAGATTCTCATCCATCTCCTACTCTTTTGTCTCTTATATCTTCTCATACGTCCTAGACTTTTGACCCACCATGGGCGAGTACGATGAGCCGTTAATAGCGGACTGGACAGGCCCGCTCTACACTCTCAAAAAGGCATGGAGTCGGTGTATCAGCGATGTCAACAAGATTAGCGAGGCCTGCTTAGAGAAGCACAACCACGGCATAAAGCAGCCGGTTCAAGAGAAGACGGATGAGTTAGAAGCTCTCCGGTGCCGGACATGTCACTGCGCCATAATAGACCGTATAGAACGGGTCTTCCAAACGTCATCTTCAGATGCGTGGTTCTACGGTCGCACAGAGTTCCTCAGGCAACTAGACCAGATGTTTGCGCAGGCCCGCGCCTACGAAATAGACATGAGAGCCATTAGCGATCGCATTGCCGCCGAGAAGACACAGTGGTATCGTGACATGGTCACGCGGTATCCCTTCCTAATCGCCGTGCTAGAGAGCGCACACGGCACTGAAGGCGCAGCCAAGCTGATCGGCAAGAGCCAGGAAACAGACGAGCCACCATCAGCACCTTCGTCTTCTCATGGCTTCAACTCACGGTCGCCCGTCGAGTTCGAGTTTGAGGGCCTGTCAGATGCTGTTGCTGCTGCTATTGAACAGCCGCCAGGACGCACTATCGGGCCACAAGAGGTCGATCGATATGCAAGTGCACGACGTGCAAGCGAAGACGACGCAGCCAAAAATGTGGCTATAGAGTTCCTCTTCTACGAACCTAAGCTTATTGTTCCTCCCATCACCACGGCCATACTAAGTTCGGCTTCTGGGGGCCTATCAACGGCCAATGGCTCATCCGCAGCATCAGGTCTCCCATCTACAAACTCATATTCAACATCATCGGCTACAAATACAGCCAAATCTATCTCTTCGCATGTTGCTGCCTCGTCAGCCGAGGCTGAAATAATGCTTCTTAGTCTATCTGCTGCTCCCGCCGGCCAGCCGCGCCCCGGCACGGAAAAGTACGCGCAGATGTACCGAGACACCAGCATGACACTCGAGCGTCTAATGGGCATGATCGAAGCCGATCTACGACGCGCCACAGCAAACTCAGTGCTTCCTTCATCACATAAGGCGCCTGACCGGCGCGCAGCCCTCGGTCTCGGCACCAACACACCGCTAACACCAGAAAAGCGTCAGCGTGTCGACGACCTCGCGCGCATCATCGAAGCTCACAACAAACGTCGCGGCGAACTGCACGCTAAGCTTGCCCGGTTGGCTGAGCTGACACGTGCCCGTCGCGCAGCTGAGGAGGAGGCAGCACGCAAGAAACGCGAGAAGGCGGCCGAGGAGAAGAAGCGTGCTGAAGCTGAAGCTAAGGCAAAGGCACGCGCAGCCGAGAAGGCGAGTACCACGACACATAGCGGCGACAAGATGGATGTGGAAGATCCGTATAAGATTCCGACGGAAATGTATCAGGCTTTGCCGTGTACGGGATGTCAGTCAAAGGTCGATCCGAAGAACGGGCAGAACCTCGGCTGTGCTATCTGTGTGCTCGGCGTGATGACCGGGCGTGTCCAGAAGCAAACTCTCTACTGTTCCGAAGCGTGTTACAACAAAGTTCACGTAAGTATATCATCCTTTCTTACATGTATAGCAAATCACGGTACAAAAACACATAGGCTAACATCTTCTCTCCCTTATATCAGGAACTCCATGTACAGAAAGCTCATCCGTGTGAAAGCGGCACTAGCTGTATCCGTATAGCGTCTTCTACTCCGACGTCATCAACCACCGGGCTTCCCGGGACATCAACCACCGGCACCAACGGCGCATCAACATCAACGACAACACCAGCAACAACAACAAGTACGGCAGCTCTTGCACCACCACCACCTCTCGTCTCACCAGCGTCGGTGCAGCCCAACGGCGGACTAGATTCACGAACAGCAGTGGCATGTTTAATGTGCGATGTACGACTTAAGCGTAACTCGTTCTTTTGCTGTCTTGCGTGCGCAAAGAATAATAAGGATGCGCATATCACTAATTTCCACCGTGGGGATTTCACCAATAGCAGAGGTATGCCGAAGACGCTGGTTCTAGAGGATTTCTTAACGAAGCGGTTAGATGCGTACGTGAAGGGATCAAAGATGGAGTTTTCATCCAGAGGTTAGCTTGGGTGCAAGATGATACGAGAACAAAAATCATTGCGCCAATTGCGCCAAGTTCAAACATAGAAAGCTCAGGAACACTCGGTCTCTAGTATCAGGCTTACTAATGAAGAACTACATGATATCCATCCCCTATAACGGTATCTATCTTATACTACGATCACTCAAACCTCTTGCTATAAAGTGTATCATTATCCAATGTCTGGGGAATAACGCCACTCGTTAGATACGAGATAGGGCAAAAAGGGTAGAATCAACAGAAAAGAGGGTGTGGAAAGGCGAACACGAGTAGATTATGCGAATATCAGATCTGCATGACACAACCAACTCACCGGTGAAGTTAGTCCAAACCGGCACTACAAACTATGAAGCACTCAAGTATCAGTATCTACTGAATCTCCTATCTCTATCTGATTATTTAGTATCACACATGTCGTTCTCCAGGTTTAGTGTTTGATGCGTACAACAAGATATTCAAGTATGTTTGGGGTAATCAAGATGACAGTTTGTCTAGTCGTCTTACAACTTACATCTCAAACAACATCATCAGAGGAAGGACGTGGCACAGCTTGTTTATTCCTTGCGTGAAGGGGGGAAACATCAGTTGTTCTATAACTCATGAGCTATATGTATTGTTCGGCTTATAACTAACCCACCTATCATGATTATGTTCTTTTATACCACTATCATGTATTTAATGTCTCTATAGTTGCAGTTTCTCGGGAAAGAGTAAATGAATGAAATAACAAGGACAGGAACAGGGCTTTCAATGGTCTCGTTGTTCATTAGCCGAAACAACGGCGATACAAGTTTTGCAACACTTTCCTTGTTCTTGCCTAGAGTTTTGGTTTTCTTTTTTTTTTCTTTCCTTCTTGTCTTCTATTATTCTCCTCTTTCCTCCTCCCTTTTCTCTTCAACCTTTTTTTTTTTTGTTTTATTCCTTATAGGAGGATTTCTAGTCAGCTATCATATCTCAAAGACTTGACAGAGAGGCTTTCTCGCATATCTTAACTTCCTTCATCCTTTTATCGAATATGATTCCGTGTCAATCATATGCGATATCTTTGATATATGCTTGCATGTTTGTTTCTATTATCTCCTTCGACCTCCGCCCTATTCTATGTACCAACTGCAACTATATCCCCCCTTCTAGTCTTCTAGCGTTACTAAGTATAGTATTCCTCCTCCCTAGTCAGGAGAACATTAAGAGAAAAAGAACAAACACATATAAGGAAGAAATAGAAGGATATTTCCCCCCGAAAGAAAGAGACACGGCGGGTTTACGTAGTATTTCGTAGGTTATGTAGAACAAGAAGCATAGGCAAATGCCACGTAGTAGTAAAAAGTACTACAAGGTACATGGTATGTACATTGTATGTATGTTCCCAAATTTTTAGAAAGAAATTCAACTTCATCTTTCCTCAACAAAAGAAATACATACCAATTTTTCACGCACTGACCGCCTTCTAGTCTTTTTGGATTTATTCCCCTTCCTTATAATAGCGAAATGGGAATTAAGAGAACGAACAGAAAATGATATGTAGAAGACAGTGAAAAAGATGCTGCTACTGTTTCTGCCAAGCCAAAAAAAAAAAAAAAAAGAGAGATACGACGATTACTGTCGATTAGCAAAAAGGAGCATCTCTTTATATTGACCCCAACCCGATTTGAACGGATAACCTTTTGATCTGGAGTCAAACGCGCTACCGTTGCGCCATAGGGCCTTTTTGAATTGCTCTTGATAATCGCATCCCAAGTGGATTTATATCATGTAATTTGTCAGGCTATTGAGTTTGTCCGCCCCACCAAGATCAAGCCTCCGGCGCAGCAACCGTCCCAAACCCAGCGATAATTAATGTGTGATACAAACACAATAACAATCAATGGGCTGAAGATTTTCCAGCTCAATGCTCATGGTGGTTACGACAACCACATTGCCGCTCTACAGACGGCAAAAGCAATGGA
>RHLR01001048.1:0-10401 GCA_009806335.1 Davidsoniella australis
GATGTCCTACGGATGAACTTTGCCCAGTCTTGAAGCACAAGCAGGAGAGCAGACAAAAAAAAAGAACACAAATCGCCATCAATACTCGAACATTGGGAGATTGCGACCCAAACTCTTCATATTACACCGTATACGACGCGAGTTGGGAGAAGGTGTGTTTTCAAACTATCACTATTCGATTGTCCTATAATTCTTGTACCAGGCTCAAAATGGAGTAAGTAGTCTCGCTTGATATATTTTCATCGAGTCTTCGAGTCTTCTATACGCTCTTCTTCACTTTACCGAGACATAACATGCCGATCAGAACCCTGACTGGCCATCTTGTCTACATTGAGCGGCGGTGATTACATCCTTTCGTATAATGTCGAAAAGGAAACCCGATCATGACTACTGAAGCCCATCACGATCCTTGAGGCCAATGATATTTCTGGTTCAGCAATTATTCCTACTCAGTCTACTACAAACATAGTTAAAATGGACAGGGCTTGCTAATTGATTTTGGGTTTCGATAGTCAACTAAATGGCAAATGGCCCTCACTCGCTTATCCAGCCAGCCCGATAAACCCTAGGAACCACGCACAAAATCTAAGAATTAGAAATACAGAGCAAAGCCGACCCGGATATTCTAAGTAAAACATACATGTTAATCCGCTGAAATCTGAAATGTACTAGTGTGCCCATAATGGATGGATATATGTAGTAAGCATGTCTATTTCTTGCCTGTACTACCAATCTATATTTACCCGTGCGCTAGATCTTAGGGTCAACACCAACAGCCCTGATATTAATAGCCCCCCTAGACATGAAGCTGAGGAAATTTGCTGACCTGATCATCTGTAAAGCATCGGAGGTTGCACCCGACTTCCACAACCGGCTGACACGGGAATATCTGTATCTGTATAGCATAGAGTAGAAACATTGGCCTGTTTTGGAAATCAATCTCGACCACATGGTAAGGCATGACGACTGTCTACGCCTTGCTTTTCTATCTCTTCTCCGGCATAAATGGGATTGAAACGAACAACACCCTACACTACCGCCATTGGAATGGATTCTAGACCTCCATGACATGATCAAGATGCACAGGCAGGGTATGTTTGAAGAACTCGGGAAGTAATTGGCAGCAAACACCTTGGCATGGGATAAAATTGGTTGTATCACATCTGTGTAGTAGCATTCACTCACGGAGAATAACCACGACAGCCATCTGGAGTTGAGAAGACTGGATGCCATGGTGTGGGTGCTAGGGAAAGGTATGCAACCCATCTTTGCAACTACAGATACCAACACCAGCATTCATTGCTCAACATGGATCGACCATTAGGCCAGGCCAACCAAACAACCAGTCAGCATCGCTAAATAGAGTGGATAAACAAGCGTGGCCTTGTTTTTTTCTTCTCTCTTTTCTTCCATTTATCTTCGACTTGTCCTGCCAAGGTAATGCAATATTGCCGGAGTTGGAGTCATGTACATGCAAAATCAAGAACCCGACTCGGGAGGTTGGGTGGAACAGACGACAAGCAGGCTGTTGAGATTGGCGAAATGGAATCGAAACCTTACTGTTGAACTTGCATGATCCGGTAGAAGAAGAATGGTACTTGAAGAGAAGGAAAAACTCAGATCTGTTAAATAAGAACTCCACATGTTGACAAATATTATCTTGTTGTTCGTCAGGATAAAATCATGTGGCTGGCTTGGCTTGGCTTGGTCATAAGTTCTCTCTCTTGGCTCCAGGAAAACATCCCAGAATTCGAAGCAATGAGCTCCCCCACCTATCAAGCCAGTTTTCCTTGATTTTTTTTTCTTCTTTTTTTTCTTCTCTACTAGTTTCAAGGTACCCCTTGCTTCCCGGTGTCATGCCGCCATGGGAACTACTGTCAGTAATGCCGCAACTGAGTATCATCTGGCTAGCAGGCTCAGAAGATGAAGAAGCCAGTTGGACTGGGTAGGCTTTGCTCTTACTTGGGTTCTTTCTCTTCTCTCTTCTATGATTTCATTTGTTAGCACACGGCTAGTATTATGGCATATCATTAGCTGAAATCCAGTTGTATAACCAGGATCGGAATAGTGCTTTTCACCACATCGGCGCTGTCTTCCTTGACCTGAAAGGCCCCACGATGGGAATGGTACTAGTTCGTCATGAGTGCCAACCTAAGTAAGAAAACTAGCGGCACCTCGGTATCTTGATTTTGTGTAGGTTCTCTTGATCTCTGAGAAATATTGATTAAACGAAAAAGAATCCATCGGAAGTGGCCGGTGGCTTTACTCTCTTAGTAAATTTGAGAGAAGCCCTGGCATGATGTCGTTCAAGCTATTCATCGAAGAGGTTAGGATGGTTTTCAGATGGAAATGTATGAACTAACTAATGGATTTTTGTTATGTCAGTTATATACCGATAACATATTAACAGGATAACAGCAGGGTTAAGTTGGGTACAAACTAAGATGTGATAACTTATAAGGCATTTTTATCGTCGGACAAAACATAAATATACTACACGCAACTATAGGCTAGCCTTTGCATGAATAGCAAGTACGAAATACCAAAGAACAAGAAAATAAGCTACGGCGAGGCTTCGACTCGTCTGTTCTTCGGGCCGTTTTGACAGGCCGTGCGTGGACGAATTTCTTGTTTTCATGTTTTCTTGTTTTCTTGCCTGTTTGCATATTTCCTTTTTGAGGTGGTAAGCTATATGCGTACTGGTCTGCTTATGCGGCATACTGCTGCGACCATATCCTGTAGCAGCGTATGATCAGTGTCAATGTGCATGGCTGTGGATAGAGAATGCAACTACGACCTTGCTTGTTATCCTAGATATCCGCTGGTCCCAGAGTCTAGAATGAAGCTACCGGAACTCAAGGAGGATAGCAATTAATAATATTTCGAATATCCCCTTCTACCAACATCTACCAATGCTAAGATAGTACATCGTGAGTATAAACAGAACAACCAACATATTGTGGGCTAACAGAACATGCTAAGGAAGAAAAGAATGTGTTATATACTGTGTAAAGTTGATAACGTTCCGTTCATGATCTGCTTTGACATGCAAAAGTACCGACAAGTAGCTTTAGAGGCTATGCCTAGCAAATTTTCATTGCGATCTCTTTGGACCATACAAACATTGCATATTTTATTTCCCAATACATGGCCACTAGGCATGAATAGTTGGAGACAAGCATAGACTTAAGTAAGCACTTGGTAAGAAAATTAGCTAAACGCAAAGAAATACAGCACGAAGACTGCCCTGAGCCGTGAGCCCCCGCTCACGCCAAAAGCAAAAGGAGGGTTACAGTGTTACAGCGACTACGACATAGAACATTGAAAAGGATAGGGAAGAATCCGGGACGCTGAAGAAGAAGCTGAATCAAGATAAGTGTATATACATACCTAGCATTAATGCAAACAACTCTCACTTACGTAAGGAAAGATATATTGTATCAACTATATCTCGTTACGTCAATTGATCTGTTGCGTGTAACGTCTAACTGAGTATATCGTTGCCTTCCTTGCGTTGAAGAAATTGGTCAAGGGCCCGGACAGCGTTTAGTACAATGCTGATTCCTCTATAGCGTTGCATTTGTATGCTATTATATTCTGATGTGCGGTATATTTGTAAGTGATATAGGGAAAATATTATATATTAACACCCACACTATCATGACAAAGTCTGTGTAAGGCACGATCTTCTTGAACTAGTATATAATTCCCCTATGTCTGTGGTTTCAGCATGACGAATCAAGCAAGGTGAAATGAGAAGTTGGCAATAAAGTCTGATGGGGGTCGCCACAATATAGGACCGATGCGGAAGATAGCTCTATATTTACTTGTAATACTCTCAATGATAGACAGAGACTCCCTATTCTCGGTGTTTTAATAGCGCGAACGATACCAAGGGATGGGACTCTTATATCTTACTCGGCCATATGGCTCGTTTGCTATTAAGCAGAAAGAAAAAAAGAAAAAAAAGAAAAAGGGGGGGGGGGGAAGGGAAACGCAATATACATAGAAGCACAGATAAAGATAATAATGAATATCTTGGACAGAGACAAATTCGACAATCATGATGTCTGCTAAAGCTGTCAAGCCATTTAACGCGTTAGACTGCCCGTCTATGATATTTTGTAGTTGATATCGGCAAAAACTCTTCAAGACGGGACCAAGTGTTCTCTCTCATTTTCTCGAACCGATCTCATTCCAGAGAATGCGGCCAGTTTGAATCATACTAGAGAACGTAAACTTCGTAGGTGAAATATGCATGCTTAAGCAAAACAAGACCATATCGGGACGAAATTCACTCTTATCGATTGCCTTTGATGGGAGTCTATGGGGATTAAACGACGCTTCGGGGTTGAGGGCTACGATATATATGCGTATCGTGGTATATATATAGAGATGTACAATATTGGACCCAACAGCAAGCCAAACAATCGTGGATTAGACATAAATCTTATGGTTTATGTTGACTTGATGGACGTATGCCAGCTGTCAATCAACTAACCAGACGTATAGCAACATTAAATCAGAAGGCCAATGGCATACATGCCAACTGTAGCATGTATGTCACAGTGTCTGAAATAGATACCGACTTGAGGCATCTTTATCATACGCCTTGTATCTCTGACGATCACCCTGTAGAAGCGAGGTGGCGGTATGAGAGGATCTGAGACAGATAAGACACGACATAGGAGATGGTGTGCCAGGCGCATGAGGAAGGGTTAAATATACAATAAGATGCTATTTAATGCTTATGAAGTGCTCGGTGGAATAGTCCAAAATGCGATATAAGAGTATCTATGACTACTCGAGTACAGTCTCAGATCTTGAAAAGATAGACATAAGCCATAAGAAGAAATAGTAGGTGAATAGCAGAACCTGGAGGAGGACGAGAAAAGAAATCCTGTTATATCGTTTGTGGCGTTTGGTAGTGTCTTTGTCTGTGATGCAGAAAAGCCGTCTCAGTTCTCACTCATTCTCCTTCTTTCTTGTTCAGCTGAGCCTCTGAGAAAAGTTCCGAAGATATCTCACACGGAGAACCTAAAAAGGGTGTGATGGATCTTGTCTGATAATGGGACGAGTATAACTCGGGTTCATTCTATATTGCCTCGACGTGTTCTTATGACTTGGCTGAATGACTGACTGAGTATATTTTTATATAAAAAATATAAACGCCGGAGATAAACTTCAAGTCCATCCAAACTTGATTCGTGTAAGAAAGGCTCTATTCACACCAGCAAAAGTAGAACATCGTAGACTGCTCATAGTGATAGTCCCTCCCCCTCCCCCTCCCCCTCCCCTCCAGATTGTTCACATATGTACATATTCCCATGATCTGATCTTAAATCATCTCAAAAGAGAAAGCAAGACAGAAAAAGAAAAAGAAAAGTCTTGTTCTGTTTTCCCCTTGCGCACGCCAGAGTCTGCAAGCGTCGGAAAGAAGAAGTAGGCCATCACCGGGCCGCAAGTCACTGCTTTAGATCACGGCACGACCAGTTTTCTGCAGCGAGTAAAAGAAGTAGAGAGGAACAAGTAGATAACAGGTCAACAACCCAAGAGAGGAAAAGGGAGCAAGACGGGCAAGTCCTAGTTCTAGCCTGCTTTTCTAGTCCTGTCTTCATGTCCCTCCCAAGGAATGCATCGTCTTGGACCGGCTCATGAGACATGCTATGACGAGCACGCCCAGTCTTGCCAACGGATCGAGCATATCTGTAGTAGAGCAAAAAACACCTTTGCTTGTCACTTAATACATCATATTTTCTCTCTCTATCTCTCTGTCATTCTCATTCTTTCGTTCTAGACCCCTTTTTTTCTTCCCTTCTTCTCCCCTTCCCGTCAAAGCTGCCTTTGAGGACTCTGGCTGGCAAGCAAGCCACCCTAAAAAAGGGAGACATGAAAAGAAAAGGCACTCGCAGAAAAGAATGAATGTGGAATCATGTGTTAATTATAAAACATGGAAAGTGGAGAGGGATAGCAAGGGCGAAGTAGCTGAAAAGAAAAGTACACAAAAAAGGAGAACAGAAAAGGTCGAAGAGAAGGTCCCTCCTGCATGTTTCTGCCCACCTGTCTACTGGTTTTTGGCTCGCTTTCCTTGATTCTCACACACTCGTCAATATCAAGCCAAGTTGGTTGTCTTTGGGCGTTAGTTATCCCGAGACCGAAAAACTACTTAATCAGGAAAAGCCTAGAGGTTAGATAACGTAGGGACGGCTCGAGATCTGAGTACAAGATTCGGATAGGGTTGGGGACTGGACCTTAGGGGAACTAGTATATTTTTCTTCGTATCACTTGTATATCCAGTTAAATACATATACATCTAGTTTGTATGATATACCTCTTCAGAATTAACTATGGACGATGACTATATCTCCAAGGACACACTAACAGATAATCGAGACGGGCTGACACGCGGCAAGAAATTATCAATCCGACCATGTCACAAATCACGACAAACTCCCCATAGAGGACGATCATAAAAACGAAAGGAAAAAAGTCTTACCATGTTGGCTTTTTGTCTAAGACTTTTTCTGGACCTGGAGTTAGAGACATATTTGAATCAAGAATATTTCGTACGACAAATATCGTAGTTGTACACACACTCCCTCACATCCCCATCCTCGAAAGAAAAGAATAGGAAAAAAAACAAGCCAGCAATCTCCCTTGAGAATCAAAATATATTTAAAAGTTTTATTTTTATCTGAGTTTTTAAATTTTTAAATTTTTTTTTTTACAGAGGTATGTTCGTTCCCTTGATTTCCTTTTCAACTGGCGGAAGAGGAAGAATAAGGATATAAAACTTATAGATCGTACTAGATAAGCCTTGTGTCAAAACAATGCGAAATGAAGACTACTGAGCGATAAGTTACGTTTTCGAATCAGAGAAAAAAAAAAAGAAAGACGCCCTAGCTCAGCTACAGTGGTTATCCCTCTTGATGCCGGTGACATGGCATTATATTTACTATATGTAGAATAAAGAATACCAGCCATAACTTTGTATATAGAGTGTGCTTGTGTATACAAATAACAAATCTATAGTAGCCTAATCAAGTCCTATATATGTCTAGTTATATAAAATATAACTAATTTGGTTTTTTTTTGTTTCCACTTATATGACTCTAAAGAACTTCAGCTTGTTCACGACCGAGCAATAAATCACTTGATTCGATTCATGCTTAAAACTATGTACTAGGTCAAGATTTAGAGAGTAGACAGAACAAGACGAACAATGTAGAAAATCCAACAAAAAAACCTCTCAGTCGAGGTAACTGAGTTTTCCCTTCAGATGTATAAGAAACATAAAAGCATGGCAAGAAAATACATTTGTTTTTTAGAATATTGTCTTTTCATTTTTTGTCTATAAAGTCTTGCTTTCCCCACTCTTCTTTCCATTTACTTATTATTCCAACTTTTGCAGACAGGTATAACAAACAAAAAAAAAAGCAATTTTTTTTTCTCTTCTCCCTCTACTACATCTGAGGAGGAAAAAATCCGTAAAGAAACTAACGTGGACAAAGATAATTCGCATATGCGCAATTTTCATCAGGTTATATATATGTAACTGTCAATGCCCTTTTGCTCTTTAGGTTTTTTTATATTTGTTTTTTAAGACTCTTTTCACCCTTTAATCAAGAGGCGTGCTTTGTAGAATATATCTTGCAATCATTTATGTTCTGTAATATTAGGAAAATAAATAAAAAAGTCTCATATGGAGTATCTGACTATCTATAACGTAGATATTTATATTTGAACTACCTATTTGACAGCTAAGTTTACCTATAGACATAATTTACTTTCTATAGCCTAGCCTCATATATTATCGTAGTCTGACCATTGCTACTTGTACTTTGGATCTCTGGTACAGATATTGTATTATTTTTTGCTCTTGGGAATTATATTTTCCAAGGGACAACAAAGAATACATTTTCATCTCTACGGTCTAGTTTTAGGATAATCCAAACTTTAAGATCCCAAAAAGATAATCAGTCGATATCTAAAGATCATGTCAATATCGTAGTTAGCCGTCAAATTTTGACACCTAGATAGGCTTCATCTTGCTGTCAACCAAAGACTTAAAAAGACTGGGGGAGAGGTTGGGCTAACTTTGATATTTAATGAGAAGAGAGGGAGAGGGAGAAGAATGAAGAATAGGAAAATAAAACAAAGATCGAATAGCTAACTATTACTAACAAGTAAGCTTCTTTTATCCAGCGGTCTCATATCAGGGCCTTTACCAAAAGTTTTCTCGTAATGTTTTTTGTTGTCTTTCATTTGCCCATGGTGGCTTGGTTAGGGAAGCTGTTTTTTTTCTTTTTTCTTTTTTCTTTTTTTCTTTTTTCTTTTCCCTCCCTAGCATTGAGTCAAATGATCCCTTATAGACAAAAAATTATACTTGTTCTAGTGATTCGAGCATAGCAGTTAAGTTGAGAAGAGCAAGCATCTCAAGCATTGAGTGATATCACTTTGGTCTTTTATTTTATTTTATTTTATTTTTTTATAACCTTTCCATTATCACGTCATACTATTCTACTAAAAGGAAGCGGAAGTCCTATTTTTCTTTTTACTTGTTATTTTATGATCTCTATAGCCTTCTTGCTCTCACTGAAATTTGTGGAATCTTACATGCCCTGTCTGTTCTAGATGCGTTCTGTCTCTCGCTTGTACCGAGGCAGTGTCCGACAAGAGATATATAGAGGATAAGATAGAAGAATACATAACAGCTTGGCTAGGGCAAGATTAGTAAAGTGATATGTGATGTTATATGGAGGAGATTTGCTGTCCTAAGTAGTTCCAAGCCGCTCTGGCACGTTTTTCCTTTCCATTTTTTTTTCTATTTGCGTATCGCTAAACCAAGGTTAAGGCCATGATTGTTCTGATGTTGTCAGACCGGAAGTCTCAAGTGCCCGAGCCCCGTTATATTGGTAGTATTAGTAGTATTAGTAGTATTAGTAGTGATGGTAACAGATATTCACGAGCATGAAAGCCAAGGTATTGTTTGAGGGTTCATTGATATTTATTTAATAAAATAATATGACGAGAATAATCGATAACTTCGTTGCGTGTTATCATATTGGAGGCTAGAAAAAGCAAAAATATAAATAGAAGACACGAGAAAGATATCTGAGTAAGAGACTTTTTTTTTATACACTTGCCCAAAAAGCCCCATCCGTTCTATACATGAATCTGAAAAAGAGGAGAAAAACACAAGTAGACAAATAAATAAACTGAAGGTCGTTCATCATTGGATGGGATACAGACAGGAAGATTGGGGAATATTGCAACATCGCCAGCCAATAGTGAAATGGGCAGCAAACAAGCAAAAGAAAAAATAAGACACAAATACTATTATGTAAGAAATTGAGACTTGGTTGTCATCTATAATGATAGATAAAACAAAAAGAGACCGGTCTAGAAGCAAAAAGAAAAGAAAACATAATCTGAAAAGCGAGTAATAACGCATGCGCCGTCCGTTTCCGTTCCGTTGCCTGGTGAAAACAAGAAATAAACTGCTGGCAGTGAATAATGCTGCCGTGATACCATAACAATATAAGAAGATAAGAGGGAAAATGGGCGTTTTTTGTTAGCCATGAATATAAAGAAAAAGAAAAAAGTCGACCAAAGACTTTGAGACTCCGAGCAATAAACAGCAAAAAGATAAGAAAAGAGAAACCGAAACAGTGAAGAGAACAAACAAAGATGTGTGCGTTGCAAAGTGTGAGAACCGTCGAGCCGTAGCAAAAACCAAAATAGTAGAACCGAACCGTGAAGAACCTCCTGAAGGAATAAATGTGCGTGTGTACCCCCCCCCTCCCAAACAATAAAGAAAACCAAACGATGAGTGACAATGGATAAGGAAAAGACAGAATGTAATAGAAACCAAGATGAAGCGGTTTAATATTCAGGGTGCTTCCAAGGAACGAGAAAGAAGATGAAGGAAGAAAAAAAAGAAAATATGCGCAAAGAGAAGAACGAGGACGAGCCGTATAGCTAGCTAGCTAGACTCCCTATAAGCTGGTGCGCTTGTATGAGTCGCCGTACACACTGCCGTTGTCACCGTCGCTGAGAGGCACGCTAGAACCCTTAGAAGAGTTGTAGCCGCGCATCTCAGACTCGTTACGGGCAACGTTGTTCATGATGTTGGGAAGTTGGCGACGGCGGGCGTTGATGAACCAGTTGCTGATTTGGTCTGTAGAAGGGGAGACCGTAGGCTATAGGCTAGAATGACCAACTAAACTAAAGACCAAGGCAACAATGCAATTGACAACTTCACTAAGTGAAGAAAAAAAAGCAGAACCCAAAGTGGATTCGTTGTGCGAGGCAACTGACTCTATAAAACAGCTAAACAATCATTGGAGCAGTAGCCCATAGCCCATAGCACCCAGACAGACACAACCTTGCAGCTATTCT
>RHLR01001049.1:0-10391 GCA_009806335.1 Davidsoniella australis
ATGGCATGGCATGGCATGGCTGGCCTGGCCTGGCCTGGCGTAGTCAAATCAGAGCTGTTGTTTGTGATATGCTGACTGTCGTTGTAGTGCGAGTAAGTACAAGTACAGCAAGTGGTAAACGGTTACATCATTTGCATGGTCTTATTTTAAATGTTTTATTTCACTGTACTATTTCGCTTCATAGTCTTGGTGAAAACCTTTTTTTTATTTTGTTCGCCTACCGAGTCAGTGACAAACGATGAGCCCTCCAGATACGCCATAAATAAAACAGAAAATAGATTTAATACCCAAAGAAAAACAAAATGAAACTAAAAAGATAATGCGTAGTGTCGGAAAAAAGCCACACTATATACAGATTTTCCCGAAAGCAACATATTTCGTCATGAATGTACAAGGGTTGAAAAGTGAGGTTTGATGTCGTTAGGGTTGACTGTTGTTTCCACATAAAAATGTAGTTATGAGCCAACGTAAGTGGGGGAAGAAGAAACAAAACGATACAATAACTTTTTTGGTGAATCAATCTAAAGCCAACTGACTCTCAAGATGCTTGAGAGCATCAATAGAAAAACAGTGGCTTTAGAAACGCTCCTTCATGCGAGCAGAAACACCACGAAGGTTGTTGTACACTTTACCAGGTTGCTTACCCAGAATCAAAGCGCAAACGCAGGCCTTGGCGATCTGGGTAGGCTTGTAAGCACCAAGAATGTGGATCTTGGAATCGGCAAGGACTATTCTGGTGCGGGTAGCGTTTTCGATGGCGAACTATCATGAAAATGTTAGCAAATATGCTCTGGGAAAAGAAATGTGGATGAGAATTATATCATCATGTCTTGAGTAAATGAGAACCATGTAACGTGTGGTACATACCTTTGTCTTACCATCCTTTCCAGCTATACGACCGATAGCACGAGAAAGATGGTCACCCTGTAGTGTCTTGACATCCTTGATCTCGAAAGTCTCAATGTACAGATCCTCCAATCTCAGAAGCTACGTGAATGTTAGGACTATTGTGCATATATTTATTCGTTTCGTCCATGGATCACGGTAACTTACAGCGATAGCATCCTCGATTTCAAAGCCGAGAGAAAAGGCCTTGACAAAATCCTCGGCCTTTTGTAGTGCGCCAGGGTCGGTGGTGTGTTTGGAGTTGCGTAGCTCAACGGACTTGCGCTTGGTGTTGAAGCGAGTCTGGATCTTGAGGTGCTCGACGAGCGGAGGGTAGATGCGTGGCCAATTGGTCTTGAGTGGCGATAGACGGTGCGGTGGTATCCGGACCTGGCGAGTCTGAATTCTGGTAGCAGCGGCCTACGAAAAGAGAAGAAAGGCTAGTTAGTGACCGTGAAGATATATGGAAGTGGTTGCTGGATGTATCACAAGTAGTCATCTTTGTCTACGATATGCCATTGACCTGAAATATATAAAAATACTGTTATGTGTAACGGGAGTGACATACGACATCCTTTGCGGCCTCAAAGCGTGGGCGACCCTCAATATCCTCATCTAGTTCCATGTCGGCATCGTCGGTTTGAGCGACAGCATTCTGAGCCTCGAACACCGGCATCATAGTGTTGGCACCATCGAGCAGCAGATCATCGTCATTCTGGGTCTCTTGCATGATTTCCTCGACGACAGAGAAAGCAGCGGCGGCAGCAGCATCAATGCCGGCCAGGGCCTCCACCGACTTTAGTGCGGTAGGCGCAGGCATGATTAAGAGGACGGGGTAGTTGGTCGGTATGTAATATAAGGAAAAAAAAGTATATAGGTTTCTGTGTTGTCGATATTAAAACTGGGGTTCTTTTGGCAAATAAGTCGAGCGGCTGATTTGGGCGTAGAATCTGGAAAAAAAAAAAAAGTACTATGCCTGGGTCTTCTTTTTGCGCAGGTCTATTACGTGAATTTTTTTTTTAGTTTAGTAGTATAGGTATTTCTTGATGCAATTTTCGGTGGCGTGGCGTTTTTGGGTGGCGTTTTTGGGGGGTCTTTTATGGGTCCCCAGGGCTGCTTTGATTGGCTGAAACTCGACAACCAAAATGCGAGTTGGCACGGCCTCTATAATTGGTCCGATAAGTCTGATAAGCTTCAGCCTCGCTTACTTATAATGAAAATACTTACATGCTTACATAATTATACATACGTTTTACTATGTATTACTATATGACCTGACATCTGACACCTGAGAAACCAAAAAAAAAAAAAAAGAAAATTGAACTAATGAAATGTATGACTAGCTGTATAACATCTAATATGGTTCAAAACTTAAAAAATCCGATTCAGACTTTTACTGTGTTAATACTATGTATATTTCTATAACTTTTTTTTTAATTCATTAATCTTATGGAGCTATAGAGAGAGCTATGAAGATGTTTTCTATAACTTATACTAGTTATAACTAATCATAGATATATTGATATTGTTTAAAACAAGCCCTCCTATCTGTGTACTTGTAGTTTCTAACTATGATACCATTTCTCTGTTTCCTGTAGTTATCGATATATTTATAATGTTCCATTATAGTACATACTAATGGTTCAAAACTTGACCCATCTTTCTCTTCTTCTAATGAATCAGTGAACAAAATTTAGTTAACTATGTAGTTAGCTGAAAATAAAAGAGTTATAGCCTGTTTTAGTGATAAGGCAAAGTTCATCTGTACTTCTTACTTCATCTTTTATCCTCAGAGTTTTATATATGTGCCTTTATTTTGCTCAGGTTTTAGGGTCGCATATGGCCTTTATTTCTTTGCCTTTCCCTTTCCCAGGTTTGGCCTGAGTTTTCCCTTAGGCTATTCATGGCTAGGCCCCGTCGCGAAGCGAGGGTGCAGCCATCTTGTTTCATTATCACCAAGATTTGCGGGTGCCAAGTCAAGCGACAATGAAAATGATCGATTTTGGATTTGGATCAAATTGAAATCTTTGGCGGGGAAAGTATTTGTCGATGTTCCACCAAACTAAACTTTTGAATGCTGGAAAAAAAAAAAGTGTATGGGTACGCCTTATCGGTAGCTATCATTGGCCCGATAGACCCGCTGGAGCTTTCTTCAAGGGTGGCACCTTGCAGGGTATGAAGTTTTTCTTGGGGTTCTTAAGTCTTACTTTTGAGCCTAAAGCAATCGAGAGACGAATCGAATCAAAGTTCATAATGTAGTTGCTGTTTTGAGAGTAGCACTGTAAGGCTCTTTCTTAGGCCAGAAGCGGGCGATTCTTTTTTCTCGTTCCGTTGCTTTTAGCGCCTTGCTTGGAAAAAGGCTTATTTTGTTACGAAATCGAACTAGCAGTTTCCTAGACTGATCTATAAAGTGTAGTCTCATTGTGTTTATGTCTTTTAGGTTTTTGAGTCTTTGGTAATTTCTTTTCGTTGTTCTGTCCAAGCTTTGGTTTCTGCAAATATCTTTATTCTTTTTTAAAAAACCCCATTACCACTGATTACAGCAGCCATTGATTGCTTGTGTGTTGCGATCAATATTTGGTTCTACAAGGCCTTGCGTATAAATCCACAGTCTCGGCTGCAACTCGATTCTTAATTCCGATCAATTTTGAGCTCGACACACCTCGACAACTGCAGTCTTCAGGACATCTATCTGCCTCTAGCTTTTCCCCGTAGTCACTTTAGTGTGACTAGCTAGAAGGAGGTAGTCCAACAAGATACCGTCCTATATCAACAGTCTGTGACGCCTATCCCAACTTCCAGTTGCTAATGCTGCAGTTGGACGATCATGACCCGAAACGATGTCTAACCGCTTGATCTCGGTTTTCTTCGCCTCCTCTAACATTAGCAATGCCGCACATCATGCCATAAAGACTGCTTCTCAAAACAATTTCACGGCCTCTTCGCCGGCTGTCATACAAAGTTCTCGAGCACCACTTCTTGCTTTTGTCCCCCGACGAAGCCTCTATAATAGCAGTCTCACGCGAGCACCCCGCCATGTTGCCCCTCAGTCTCTTCCATCCCGGCAACCACCCGTAGCACGCTCAATATCAACCTTTGCCGGCCCGTTGTCTCGTCATAACATAGCTTTCCAATGGCATCCAGTTACTCAGGCCACTGCTGTTTTAACGGTCAATGGTCGCAGGCACACTATGTTAGCACCAGCTTCACGTGGTTGTCGTATCTCTCATCGTACATCGAGCCATATTCTTCTAAACTTATGCCGAAACTATAGCAACACACCAAAGGACTCGTTAAAACCTCCTCAAGAAAAGTCATCCTCACAGCCTAATAATGATACTGAAGATAAATCTACCAAACCCAAAGATACAGCTGGTCCTGCTACCGTCTCACCGGCTTCGAATGTTGATGGCAACCCGGAGGAGACTATTGCACATCAAGTATCCAAGTATCTACACCTGCCAAACCTACCAATTCTCCAGGACCTCCAGATAATGAATCGCCCTTCAAAAGAGGAGCTTCTTGCTGCTGCAACTGGCTTTTGGCAGCGATTCACGGTGAGGTTCAAATGGGCTTCTATTCGTAGCATGCGCCCTTGGAATGCTGATGAATGGGGCGCCTTTGTGTCTTGGTTTATGTTAGGTCACATTGTTTGGATCTTACTAGGAACAACGACGTTTTTCTCTATCATAATATGGTCTATCAATACTGTGGTTGCTCAGGGTACGTCATAAGCATATATTATATTTTGCAAAAGAGCATCGGTGATGGATCTTCAACTAACATTGATATCTTTCTCTGTAGAAACCCTAGCTAAATGGATTGGCGATTATCTGACTCAGTCAGCTGGTGTCACCATAGTTTTCGAATCTGCCATTGTCCCGAAGTGGAAAGACGGCGTGATATCTTTCCGCAATGTTTTTGTGTCTCGTCGCCCTGGACAGGTCCTTTCTTCGGTTAGCAAAGGCTCTTCTACAGATGCCGCTGCTGTGGCTGCTGCTGAACGCCAGTCGGAAGAACCTGCGACGCCCGTTACTATCGCTACCGACGATGGAAACTACACTCAATTTGATGTTACCATGTCAACTGTCAATGTGACGCTTTCATTTTTGAAATGGTGGAATGGCAAGGGTTTACTAAAAGATGTTGAAATCAAGGGCGTTAGAGGCATAATTGACCGCACTTCGGTTCGTTGGCCCGATAATCTTGGAAACCCTTTGAGCTATCGCTATGAAAACCAGCCTGGCGACTTTGAGTTGGCTTCCTTCAAAATGGAGGATTTCCTCGTAACTGTTCATCATCCTGATGGCTTCCGACCTTTCCCCGTTAGCATATACTCCTGCGAGTTGCCTCAACTTCGGAAGCAATGGCTATTCTATGATTTCATCTCCGCCAATCACATGTCAGGTTCTATCGATGGCTCTCTATTCACTATCCATCCCCGACAAGTCCAAACATTTGGGCCCGCCGCTGCTATTGGTGCTCTTGGTGCGCATATGGCTGGTATCGGTCCACCAGAGGCCTGGAAAAAGGTCAGCCGCATGCGCATCGATGGACTCAAAATCGACCATCTAAATCGTGGCGTCCCTGGAGCCTTTGGCTGGATCTACGAAGGAAATGTTGACATAGTAGCCGACATCATCTTCCCAACCGACGAAGATGAAGGTCTTAGCAAGGTCGTGTCCGATGTTTATGATCACCTTGAGGAGATCGTCATTGCCAACCGCGCGAGATTTTTGAAAGAAGCTCCCGAACTTTTCGATCGCACAGGCTTGTCTGCTGTTTATAAGCCTGCTTTCGCACTCCATGCCGTTCCCGAGGCTGAAGAAACGAAAGATCCCGAGACTCATTTGTCGCCCGTGCCGTCGTCATACATACTACCTTCACGCGCGCCTGACTTCATAGATGACCACGACCATTCGGATCACAGCATATCACCATTATCGAGTCTGACTAATCAGGATGACCGCCGATATGCCCTATTTGATCTACGTATACACTTTAACGATGTGAAAGCAAGTGTTCCTCTATTCAAGAACGACCTTTCATACGTGAACCAAGCTCTCGTGCGACCCATCGTTGCGTATATTAACGCTAAACGTACTTGCATTCCTATATCTTGCCGTCTTGTTAAGAGACATAGTGACTTCCGTGGCTCTTGGTCCGTATGGGATTGCGGTCTGATGGATGACCTCTCGGCCGAAACCTACGATGCATTCGCACGTGATGTCGAAGATCAACATAACCGCGTACGAAGACTTCGCAAAGTTGGTTTTTGGACACTATCTATGGCCATTCAAGCCCTCTTCATGGGCATGGCCGGTAGTGTCATGTAATCGTGGTATTCTACCCCCAAACTATTCTCCCTTATTCACCTCTCTAAATAACCTTCTCCCCTCATATCACACTCACTACTTCAAGATTAAAGATTGAAGTTTCAACAGCTTCTAGTCGCTGTATATCCCCTTGTTCTTCTTGGTTTTCCTCTTTTCTGGCGAGGTTTCTCTCCATGCTTTCTTGGAGTTTGTTGGGTTACATGTTATTTGTTTCAATTCTCTTTTTATTTGGTAGGCGTTCACGGTTGGATCACATTCCCATTGTTGATAGGTTTTTTTTTTTATCATGACATGTCAGACATTATCATCCTTTTTATGTACAATATCTTTATCACTATATTTATATCTATTTCATGGGTTTTAGTTTGTGACATATGGTTGGTAATTTTAAGTTATGAATCAACTATTATCTTACACCTATTATTCCCAAGGCAGTACTTTTGACTGTTCTGTGTACAATAACATCAATGTTTCAATATTCTTTTACATCTATTGTCTTCATCATATACTACCTTGAATTTAGGTAGAAAAAATTGATATTTGTAAGGGTTTGACAAGGGTTAGTCATGTTTATACTGAACATAGACATATTACTTAGTTTGATAGTCAAAATTTTGAAGCACATGATATTCATAGAGTTAAGGAATCAACTTTTAATCCAATGTACACCAATATATTTTTGGGTGTGTATATTATCGCGATAGTACATATATGCCCTCAACAAACCCCCAAACAGTGGAAAGCAAAATACCGTGAAACAAATCAAGAGAAACCCATTTTGTGCAATCGTCATTTTTACCTGCCCGTTTCCTTAACTACAGCATTGATCTTTTTTTTTGTAAAGATTTATAATGTAGAAAGGTAGACTGACATGTGTAAGATGCGTGCGAAATATCAAAGAAACAAAGGTCGAACTAAGACAGGAGAGAAGAAGTAGAAAAAGAAAAAAGGAAATGTAGTGATATGTGTTGATGAAGTGTTGTTGTTCGTGTGACAATGTCTGGGGTCGTTGATCACGTCAAGGGTATGAAGAGTGAGTAACCAAGAGAGATAGTAAATAATGAAGTGAAACGTAAAAGTAAATTTTGAAGAAGAAAAAGGGGTATGTTTCGACTGAATCGTTTACTTGATCTCAAGCAGCTTGACGTCGAAGGTCAGCTGGCTGTTGCCTGGGATACCGGGCAGAGACTTGGAGCCGTAGGCCAGAGGGGCGGGGATGGTCAGACGACGCTCACCACCAATGGCCATACCGGCAACACCGATATCCCAGCCCTTGATGACCTCACCCTTGCCGAGCTTGAAGTAGAAAGGCTTGCCCTTCTTGTTGGCATCGAAGACCTTGCCGTTGTCGAGCTTACCGATGTAGCGCATGCCGACGGTATCGCCCTTCTTGGCAGCACGGCCGTTACCAACCTTGCGGTCATCGAGAGTCACACCCTGGAGAACACGCTTGGAGGCGGGGGCAGCAGGCTTAGCAGCGGGCTTCTCGGCCTTCTTCTCGGCCTTCTCGGCCTTCTTCTCAGCCTTCTCAGCCTTCTTTCCGGAGGCGGTGGGGCCCTGAACAAGCTCAGGAAGGAACTGAACCTTCTTGTCGCCCTTCTTAGCCTCAGCGACAACAGACTTGCCCTGGTTGTTCTTCTGCTTCTTGGACTTGTCGTCGGCCTTAATCAGCTCATCGAGGTTGACATCGGCAGTGCGCTTCTTGCCCTTCTTGGAGGTGTCGATCAGCTTAGGGGCCTCATCCTCAGATTCGATTTCGGTAATGCGGGGGTTGGCAATGTCATCAAGCTCATCCTCCTCATCATCTTCGGAATCGTCCTCCATATCCTCGGGCAGGCCATAGTCCTCATCATCCTCGTCGCAGGAGTCGCAGTCCTCCTCGTCCTCCTCATCATCGTCGGTAGGCATGACGTAGTTGCCGGTCAGGTAAACGTTGTGGGTACCACTGACAACGAAGAAGACAGTCTCACCCTCGGAGATGTGGATATCGATGGGCTGTTGGTAGTTCTGTAGAGTTGTTAGCATGGTGTTCTAGCAGGTTTGGTAGGCTAAAGCCGATTCACTTACGCGCTCGGTGTCCAGAGTGCAGATGACGAACTCTTCGGGCTCGTTCTCGGGGTCCTCCTCCTCATCGGACTCATCATCAGACTCGGTAGCAATTCCCTTGCCTTTGTTAGGCGTGGCATCTTCCATATCCTCATCCTCTTCCTCCTCCTGGGCAGCAGCAATCAGCTTAGCTAGGGCAGCGGCGCGGGCAGACTTCTTAGACTTGGAAGGGTCGGAAGGGCCACCATTCTCCTCCTCGCTGTCCTCCTCATCATCGGAAGCGTTGAGAAGAGCCTGGAGAGTCTCATCATCGAAGTCCTCCTCATCGCTCTCCTCGGCGTCGTCGAAGTTGGGGGGCATGCGAATGAGCTTCAGAGTAGAGCGGGGGATGGTAGGGATGTTACCCTCGGAATCAGCAATAGGAGCAGCAGTGGGGTCAAGAGCAGCCATGGTAATGCGGAACTATGAGATACATGATCAGTTAGCTTTCTATGGTACTAAGAACAAATTGCAACTTGCGGCTGTGAAGACACTGCGATCAAGTCCATTGCTGGGACCAAAAGCATACCGAGTAACGAGGGAAATATAGTACTTACGTGAGCCTCAACACCGCGAGCAGCCGCGGGGATCAGAATCTCACCGGCAGGAACCTCCAAGCCGTAGACACCAACAGGCAGGAAAGACATGATGGCAGATGTGTTGTGTGTGTGAATTAGTGATAAATAAGGAAATGCGAGACGCAAGATGCAATAAGACTATGCAAAAGAACGACTTCTATAGCTGAGTGCAACAAAGACTTTTAACAGATAGAAACTGAATGGAATAGCGAAGAAAGAGAGAAGCAAAGAAACAGCTTGAGGTTGTGAAGATGTGGTGGTTGAGGAGAGTTAGAAAAAAAAACAGACGCCGGGAGAAAATCTTTTGAACTCGAAATGCTCAAACTTTTTTTGCTGCTGCTGTAAAGGCCCCACATCAAATGGCGCTGGCCAGGGGCCGCGACAGCTTTTAATTGGCTAGATAAGAATAAATGGGGCTTATCATCCCGCGGCGACGCCAAGACTTTTTTTTTTTTTAGTTCTAGCGCAATCAACAAACGCATCATGGAAAGAGAGTGAAGACTTCTTGTTGCGGACATTCTGCCTAAGTCTTGTTCAGCACTTGAAGCAATGAAAATAAGACTAAACTCATTCTCTAGTACGCAGATATCTATGCTAGTAAATATCCGTAACTAACGGTGTATCCGCCGCTATAAAAATTGATGGTATATCCGAAGTGTTTACTATACTACAACAACTGTCTTGCTGTGAACTTTGACTTGCAGCTTCACCGCCCAACTTATCACCTTTAGTCTTTACTCGTTAGCTGGGGCAACAATAATACAAAACGGGTAGTCCTGCGCACGCGGAGCAGAGCCATTTTATTCCAAATTGTTCCAGTCGGTGCCATAAGCATGGATATGCCAGCTAATATGTCGACAAACGATTAGTATAAGTAGCCTTGAAATAGAGTTGTATGTACGAATTGCGTATGGATAGTTAGGTTCACTGAGTTTGAAGTATGACTTTATGTCGACATATGTCTTTGTGGCTATCTCAAAGTAATACCCCGGTGAGGTCCGGACAGAAGTACCGAACTACGACCGGGGGGTCAGCAATCGTAGACTCAAGCATCTCTCATCGCTTTTCAAGATCTAGAATTGATTTCCTAGAGGACGGGCATCTATGTCCTAGGGCTGGCTACCTGATGTTTCCACCTGTAGCAAAACCCCAAAAGAGTTCCGAAAAGAAGTACCAAAAAAAAAAAAGACGACCCAGGAAACGGCCAAAAATATTGAATCGAGGCGGACTTGAACCGCCGACCTTTTGTGTCCAAGGAACCTCGTGAGAAGCTGTTAGACAAACGTGATAACCAACTACACCATCGATCCTGTTCTCTCAAGATCTTCAGGCTAATAACCCTATATCAATGATAAAAAGAATTCCGCCGCGGTTACAACCTTCCCTCGCGGCCACCAAAGCCACTCCAGAGCACATCAGCCCAATCTGCAAGGGCGAGGAAGTCACCTTCCTGGCGAAGATACCAGCAGTAGGAACGAAAGTTCCCAAACGGATCAAGATTGGTCCA
>RHLR01001050.1:0-10395 GCA_009806335.1 Davidsoniella australis
TTTCTGTTTTCTTTTTGTAATTTTTCTGGCCCTCGACGTCTAACGATCCACTAGGGTCGGATCCACGTGATCCACATAAAGACGTAAAATGATAAATAAATAAATAAAATAAATATTTCAATATTTTGTGTAGCTCTATACTTGAGCACATAGTCAAAACATCATTATATTTATCACAAATCTTGATACTATTAAATCTTCTATCTGAACCCTTTAACTAAAAAGAATGCCACAACAAATTTCAGACCCTAAGCCCGGTCAACCCTCCAGCGGCATCAAGTTCTCTGATTTAATATTATCTCACCAAGAAACCCTTTCACACGTACTTTCCAGTATCAAAAAATCCAGCACGAGCATCACAAACCGTCTACATTCCATCGGCCAAGATGCAACCTTTGTTGACCGCGTGGCTGCTGTTTATGCACCCCGAAAACTAATTGCTAATGAACGCTGTGGGAGCTGGTATGTAGATGCTACGAGGAAAGGTGGTAGTGCGTACTTTAAGAGTACAGATGGACATACAGATGCGTGGAATATTAGTACACGGAGATTGAATGTACATCTACTTCAGATAATTGAAGAGGACGATGGGTGAGTTGGTTCCAGAACGTAGGTTTTTATCGGTAGAGAAATCACTAACATTGAGATAGCTGTATCATTGTAGACTCTACAAGACGTGGGAAACGTAAGTTTGAATTTACTATTGTCTTTACTACACTAGATTATCATACATGATGCTGACATGCTGCCAATAGGAATGCCCGATGCCCTGAGCAAAACAATCCCAATATGGTGTGCCGTACTAAACACTCTTCTCTTCCCCTCCCAGACCTCTTTTCACGTACTGCACACTCCACCGAGCGTAGTTTCTATCTCAGAGCATGCTCAAATAGCTGCTCTAATACCTTCCTTTGTGGAAATTCTGGCATCTATCTCATTAGACCTTCCAACCCTAAGAAAAACTCTTACAAAGCCACTCCGTCCCTTCTGGATCACGCCCAACACCCCACTGCCGTCACCAGACGATATGCATAATGGTGATACTCTTCTACCCATCTTTGATGAATGGCGGCCGGTCATCTGCTGTACCGCATCTGCACGTAGTTCTGCTGGTGAAATGAGTGGAAGTTCGTATATCCAAGGCGCAGCCGACGATACTGAGATGTGGGCACATGATCTCACGGCGCCACTCTTCTGGGCCAATAAAGATGCCCTACTGTCAGCCAACGAAGCAGATTTACCTGGCCTCATTCAATCTTTTGTCAAGGCTGAAGCAGTCTCTGTGAAAGATACCGCCGATATCTTGACGCATATCTCCGAGAATATATATGTTGCAAGACATCCTGTCAACACCGCAGAGTTGGTAGTTAATGGATCAGCGTGCGTTATCCAGTTAATACCTGATAATACCCCAGAAACCATTCTTAATACTACTACTTATACGCGCGGAGTTGGAAAACATAAGATAGCTAGTCGGAATCTCCGCATTGCTCTGCCGCAGATATGTGACTTTTCTAGGGAATTTATCTCTAAGGCATCCAAGAGTCCAGCGGAATCAGCCAAGCCAGTTGGCCATGAGAATACACGCATTATTGTGGCTTGTGAAAGTGGACGTGATATCTCTGTCGGCACCGCGCTTGCTTTAAGTTGCTATCTGTACAAAGATGATGGAACTCTCCGCTCTTTGGACTCCCGTTTAGATTTTAGCAAGACTAGCATTCGCGTTCGCCTAGGAAAGATTATGGCTCGTTGCCCAAGTCTTAATCCTAGTCGAAATACGCTTCAAAGTGTCAATAGCTTCTTGATGGGAAACTAGATAATAATTCATACAAGCACAAGATCAATATACGAAAACGAGTTAATCAAAACAATCATGAATGGATATCTGTATTTCCATCACTAGACAGACTGTGTCTAGTATAATAATCCCAAACTAAAACAAAAAGATCGCTTGTCCCAAAAAAAAATCCCAAGAA
Source organism: Davidsoniella australis (assembly GCA_009806335.1). Taxonomy (NCBI): domain Eukaryota; kingdom Fungi; phylum Ascomycota; class Sordariomycetes; order Microascales; family Ceratocystidaceae; genus Davidsoniella; species Davidsoniella australis. The sequence continues at coordinate 1,977 of RHLR01001050.1, forward strand.
AATGAACAAGCTATGATAGCCACAGCTCGAAGAACAGAAAGATAGGTGAAAGTAACCCATGAGGAATGAAGTTGGTGACTATAGCTCCGGTTTTTATCCATGTATAAAGAGTTGCTTACAGAACAACAATGTCAGCCAGAGCCGAAGGGAACTGGTCCCAGTGGTCGATGACGACGTTGGCACCGGCATCCGTCAGCACCTTAGTCATCTTCTCCTTCTCCTCAGCGGGGTAAGGACCAGTGTAACCAATAACACGGATACCAGCTCTGTGAGCCGAGGTGGTACCGGTCTTGGAGTCCTCTACAGCCACACACTCGTTGGCGGTCTTGCCCAGAGTCTCGAGGGCAAAGAGATAGACAGCTGGGTCAGGCTTGGACGTAGGCTTAGGTAGAGAAGTAGCAGCGCTGAAAACCTTCTCGTCGGGGAAGTATTTATCCTGGCCGACCTTCTTGATAGAAGCCAAAACACGGCGCTTGGCACTGCTAGAAACAACAGCCAGCTCCTTCTCACCGGCAGCGGCGAGGAGGGCTAGTTGTTGATCGACACCCACGCAGGGCTTCAGGGAGGTCTCGATCTTGGCAATGACGGCACCCTCCTCTCTCTTGACGTACTCTTCCATCTTCTCATCGCTGATCTCGATGTTGTAGCGGGTCTTGAGCGACGTCAACATGCCGCGGAAGTTCTGACCGACGAACTCTAGGAATAGAGTCTCGCCAGTGAAGGGCTTCTCTAGGGTAACACCAAGCTCAGCGCAGATGCCGTTGATTAGCTCGGCGCAGGCCTGGAAAGCAATCTCCTCGGACAGGACGAGGGTGTTGTCGCAGTCGAACAAGATGGTGGTGACCTATTAGAGAAATAACATTGGGTTAGTCAGGGTTCAAACAACCTAAAGAAGAGAGCTTAGGTGAGGAGGTTTAGATAGCTGGTGCAGAGACAGTAAGAGAGAAAAGAAACGTACGGCAGGCATTGTGACGGATAATAAAAGGATTGGAGTAAATAAATGGAAGATTGAATCAATGTAGATTCAAAAAAAAGCAGTTATAGTGTTTGTGTAAAGGCGATTTTGTGATGATGAAGAAAAAGAGAGAAAACACAAACAAGCTAGAAGGGGCCGAGTCAGCCATACTTATTTATCTATGCTGGATCGCGACGACAAGCAACTACGCAGCAGGTACCGTCACTCCTTCCTTTACGAGTGTTTAGCTAATGTCACCCGTCCCACCCACTTTATACAACTATACAGATACAACTACGTGCATATTACATTGTACCGATTGGCTAGTACACATAGCTTCAGAGTACTTGTATTGCATTTCAACGCAAGCCCGACTGCGGGAGGCGTAGCTTCCCTTGTTCGTTTCACTTATTCGGGCGCTGCTTCCTTCCTGGGCTTTGTCGATTGGGAGGGGTCCGCATTGAGCCAAGCTTACAATAGTAGAACTAGTACATGTATTATATGTATTAGTATAATAAGTTATTGCTATGCCCTTGACTTGTTAGTTCCCCACTTTCCCCATCCAAGAAAGAATCCACTCTTGAAGATATCACCGAAAGCTTCAGAACGTGCTCGAAGAGGCGCAAATTGCTTGGATAATCCATGGCCCGATGTACAACTTATTTTGTTGTTCGATAGGGCCTATGACGGTTCGTATCTCGGCTCTATTATTTTGCTCTTGTGTTTTCGTCTTTTTGGATCTGTTCTCTCTTACACCCGAGCTTTAATCGGCCCAATTCCCAATGTTGCAGTGGAGAGACCATCGGACGCCCCCGGTTTCGACCGCTTCCCCCGCTCCGGCTAAAATGTTATAGTACCTATATACATAATTGCAGCGTTAAGTGGCTACATATAACAGGACCTCGATGTGTGTGATGCCATGCCACAGACGGACAGGCGGCTGATATTCCCATGATGATAAAATGAAGAAGCAGTACAGTTGTAACCCTGCGATGGACAAGACAGCCCGTAGTCACATTCTCTCCAAACGAGACAAAAATAGAACATGGCTACCATAGTGAAGCTGTCGTCAAACAACAATGGCTTGTTTTACATAGCTACATAGCTTGCTTACGAAACAGGAAATCCGAAGAGCCTCGTCGTCCCCTTGTCCTTATCCCCTCCCACTCGACTCTGGTCATGCTTTTGTCAGAAAGCTAGGTTCCTAGCTAGATCTGCGTAGCAAAGATATCATCTATAGTTTAGTGCAAAAGGGAAGATAAAGATGCGCTATTTGTGATGTATACATAAAGCTACAGATAGGTAGTGCACAGACAAATGTGTTAATGACTCTGCAAGAGCTGATATCTTACAACTAAGACAGTTCGCGTGTCTTGGGATACTGGAGTCGATGTCGTCATTTGGTGGGGAGAGGGGCCTAGTAAATACTAAAGCCATTTACTCCCTCCCACCTAGGCCATGATCGTTGAAGCTGCCCATGTTTAAATCCAACCACAACTAAATAGATTAGCGCACTGAATTTTCAGGTTCATAGCTTTCTCAAACCGTCATCATGACGTAGCATTCTAAGTGTAGCTGTAGTTCACCATGTTCTCTATCTCTTTCCAGACAGGGCAGACAATAAGAACCTCAAAATAAAAGATATTCAATCAAGGTTCAACTTGACTATCAGTACTCTCTCCAAAAGAACAGCCTGTTGCTTGGCAGTTGTTTTGCTATACTTCATCTTGACTGGTGGCTTATGGGCTTATTCTTTACCCCACCCAAAGCCTAGTTCACAACGTAATCTTGACTTCACCCCTCCTTATTAGCCGAGCCAACAAGACGCTATACAAAAAAAAAACTCAGCAATGCCTCTTTGGATGATTGCTAAGGTGTCTTCATGCGATATTGAATATTATGTATATGTAGTTATATATGTATGTACATACAATTGCAAATATATGAACATATATTACATATCAGACAGCCCTGTTTCTTTAAAGTCGTGGTGTAATATCCCAGTTTCTGTTCTGTCATTGTTTCTTTGCCCTTTTTTTCAGTTCTGGGCAAGACTATTCCCGGCTGTGTTCTCGTCTGTGACATATCATTATATCATCACTGCATGCATCATATTAGCCTATTGTGAAAGCTACTTTCTATTCCGTTATCTTCCCTAAATAGGTATCAGCACTTGCGGTCTAGCACAATTATGACATATTCATGAACGACTGCACGTTTATGGGTCTTTTTTCACGTCATGATCATATCCCAGTTTCAGCTTCACATTATCATATTCTAGATATTATGACTTACATATGTACTTGCCAGGGGGCTGACCATTAAGTGGACGGCCACTTTTATCACGACCGCAAAATCCCTAAAACTTTAATGCTATTTCCTCCACCAAAAATGGATAAATCACCTTATGAAGAAACTATAATGTTTTCAGGCTTCCAAGCCTTTAAAATACCCATATTGTAATGTACGACTTCTTGCTAATATCTACAACATACATCGATCAACGACACCGGACAGAATCAGTGGCTGAAGATCACGGTATGATAACAAGCCTAAATTATGGAAAGTAAATGATCTAGAGCAAAAGATTGATTCACCAATATGCTGTAGACCTGAACTCTCAACTATTTCCTCCTTGCCTTCGTGATATGGAAGATATATCCAATAAACTACCAGTACGTCTCCCAAGCACTAGGCCTATAACTCCGTCAAGAATAACAAGATATTCAGTCTACACTAAAGTGTCAAAAAGAAACATCACAGTACAGAGAGGAAGTCTCAATGTATCTGAAGGGCAGGATTTGCAAGATAAGAATAATATAAATGTGCAGTCAGAAGAAGACATTAGAAAAAGACAGCCATGAAATGGTTACATGAGATGCATTGCAGCTATATTTTAGCTCAAACTATTGATCTTGCAGAATAAGAACATGATTTGCTAGGTCTAATAAGATACAAAAGACAACAAAAAAGAAAAAAGGAAATATCGTGAACAAAATGAGATAGCAAGAATCGAGGCATAAGATGAGTAAAAAAACACAAAGAATCAGCATGAATTAACAATAACAATAGAAGTGCCTCGCCTATAAACGCCTATGATGAATCGACAATGAAGGTACGGAAATAAAGAACAGAATATGGTTGCCCAGTTTACCCCAGCGCATTGGTGTATAACATGACTGGACAAAGATGTGAATCGGGTATCGGTATCTGGGTCTGTTAATGGGGGTTTAGTGTTCGTTTTTAGTAAAAGTGGTTTTTTGTGTTTCTTTTTTTCTTGTTTTATCACTAAACGCAACTATACGTTTATAGGATATCACGTAGAGCCTGCTTTTGTGCTGCAGTCAACGTTGTTGGATAGTCGACTTCGATCTTGACGACAAGATCGCCACGAGAATTAGGTTTCTTGGAAATGGGCATTCCATGGCCAGGGAATCTCTCGGTAGTTCCAGGTTGTGTCGGGCCGCCCTTCTCAAGCTTGATAGTCTTGCCATCTATTGTTGTCAGCTGGCGGTTCCAGCCTGTCAGAGATTCCTTGAGAGAAATTCGGACGGTTTGGTGCAAATCATTGTCGACCCGCGTGAAGATAGGGTGTGGTTTCTATAATGTTTGTTAGTCGCTATGACTGTGACTGGGGCAACGTAAAGATCAAATATTGGGATCATGGACTTACCTCTTCGACGATAAAATGCAAATCTTGACGGCCGCCTTCGACCTGGTCTCCAACACCGTTGAACTTGATCTTGCTGCCCTTCTTCAGGCCGGCCTTGATCGGTACTTCCAAGATATCTGCCGACGGAACCTTGTTTCCGGAGCTGTCAAGGGTCTTGCGCTTGATCTTCATCTTCTTGGTGCAACCCTTGAACAATTCCTCTAGAGTCAAGGCCAATGGCTTTTCAACAGTCAAAACTTCTGGCTCAGCTGCGCGTGGTGGTGGGGCATTGAATCCTTGAGGTCCAGCCCCGAAGTTATCGGTCTGTGACCTACGGGTTCTGTGGCCTCCACCACTGCCAAACATGTCTGGCATGCCGCCCATGCCACCCATGTTAGGCATACCACCCATACTGGCTCCGGCGCTGTTGCTACGCAAGAACTCTTCAAATATAAATTGGGGATTAGAGGCACCAAAAGGATTGCCACCATTTGGAAAGTTGAAAGATGCGCCTCCACCAGGGCCGAAATTAGCACTGCTTCCGCCGAATCCAGGGAAGCCGCCAGCACCACCTGCGTCTGCTCCAGATGGTGGGGGTGCGCCGCCACGCTGGATGAAGTCGAAACCATATGTGTTGTATAGCTTGCGCTTTTCAGGGTTGGAGAGGATTTCGTAAGCTTGTGATACTTCCTTGAACTTTTCGGCGGCATCTGCGTTGTCCTTGTTCTTGTCGGGATGCCACTTCAAGGCTTGTTTTCTAATAGTCACGAGTTGGTTGGTTAGCGTTAGTCTGTAGATGTATTGCAAGGGCCAAGGCGCACGCACAGCTCGATCTTGAGTGTCAAATGCTGGTCTACAGTGAGATCTGGAGCGGGGTGTTTTGTGACTTACCTGTAGCCCTTCTTGATCTCATCCTGGGACGCATCAGGCTTGATTGTGAGGAGGTCGTAGAGTTTTGTTTCTTTGACCATTGTGTATATAGTTTTCCGAAGAGATAGTTCCGAGAAGTAAAAAAGACTGTGGGCCAAATGGCGGAGAAATATAGAAATTCACAACGTCTAGGATAACTGCGAAATTGGGTAGAAAGACGAGGCGGAGAATAGGTGTGCGAAACTGACAACACCACTTTCAGCTACAATGTAAAGCCAGCTACGTTTTGGAAATGTAAGGATTCCAGGCACAATTTATCAATCGTGCAATCGGTCGCTTGGCGTGACTTTGTTTAGTAAAGCTCAGCTTGGGCTAGGAGTTAGAGGGGCTATAGCGTTTTTAAGTTGGTGTCTTTTCTTTGACGGATATCAGGTCGTTAGTTATGGGCTGGTCTTGTATGTGGAACGAACAGTTTCTGAGGTTGGCGATAACAACAACACGTAGAAAATAAATTAGGTTCAAAGATTTTAGCAATGTACAAAGAAATAAAAACTGGAAGATGGAGGAGGAAAAAGAAATTACAAGTTGACTAGATAAAGATAAACAGGAGAAGAAGATTGACGGAAAGAACAAACACAAATCGACGCTTCCGGCACAATAAGTAGTAGCCAGCAAGTTGAGCTCCCAAAGAGCAACAGGGCCAAAAAAGCACCAAAGGCACTATTCTACTACAAGCTGACGTGACCTGTTTTGCTGGACAAACCAACTAAAGTCAGATGCTTTGGGGAGGTCGCCTACGATAAGTGGGTATGATTGGCCAGAACCTTCTGTAAGTGGCCATCCAGCTACGGCTTCAGCACCGCTTTAGGGCGCCGAACCTTCGAGAAGCTTCCACCACATATCACTACTAAAACGCACCCTATATACTAGGCGAAGGCTATGTCCATAGTTGTAATATCTCAAGTAGGCCCTTGCTTAGATATAATGCGCTGGCGAGAAGGACAACACAGCACAGCACAGAATCGTCGTCTATATGTAGCTGGCTGTTAAGTCTAATTGCCCACTGTTCATGCCAGTCATGAAGCTTATGCCCTGTCTAAAACCCTATTTGCCAGGCTAGCAAGCCTTCAGGCCAGCTCTTTCTTCAAGTTTCGCAGACTTTCTTTGTTGAACTTGGGCATGTTTCCATTCAGGGCTTGGGTCGAGTTTCGAGGCCAGATACAAACCTGCAAGGCGAACCTGGATGCATATTTATATGTGTTACCAAGTTGTCATATATTATTATACACGTCTTTATTTATATATATTTGGTATCTTTGTCATTATATTTTTATTTACGAGGAAAAAAAATGAAACCATCTGTTTTGTGAAAGACGTGAGTAGCCCGATTATCTATAATGTTGCTGCAGTCACAGCATAAGGGTTAGGGTAAACACCGCCAGCTGGCACAGACTTGTTTTGACGACTGGTAGGACCTGGCACTTGTGACGACAGCTCAAATCAACAAATCAACTTAAACTTACCTTTGGGCTTTAGAAGAAAGAAGCTTGTTATTTTGTTGTTTAGAGCTGCAGACAAAGCAAGTTGCACATAATAACACAAGACCTAAAACCCACGATCTAAATCTACAAAAGTCATTGGAGGCTTGTTTGTGTGCCGATTGCTGCAATCCCCTACACGACCCTGATTTGTGTATTAGCTGTCAGCCTAGAAGCTCCTGTGCTTCAGTTCAAGCCACCCATCGCCAGCCAGCTGAACAAGCCGACCCCTCGCTAAAGGACCCCGGAACGATCGCAAACCGTTCTTCTGTTCCTCAATTCACCCACAAAACCGTCCTCAACATGGCTTCGAAGGCGCTTACGCTGCGCGACCGCCAAGTCGAATCGCTGAAGAAAATCCTCAACCTCAACCAAGATGTGCCGGAATCCCAGCCCGAGAACCCCGATGATCTACAGACTAGCGGCACTGTGTTAAATGCGGACGGCGAGCCGATATGGAAAGTGTTGGTCTTTGATGACCTGGGCCGTGATGTTATCAGCAGTGTGCTCCGTGTGAGCGATCTGCGGAGTCTGTAAGCTGGCCAAGGCCTATCTAAAGCCTGTCTGTCTCTCTCGGCACCAACTAACATATCATGCTTAGAGGAGTTACCATGCACATGCACATTGGTGCCTCGCGCCATCCGATTCCCGATGTTCCCGTTGTTTACCTGCTCGAGCCAACCGAGAAGAATCTCAAGGCGATCACCAGCGACCTTCAGAGAAGCCTCTACTCGCCCGCTTATATCAACCTTATGTCGTCTCTTCCTCGTCCACTGCTGGAGGAGTTCGCTGCCGATACTGCTGCTACTGGAACCGCCGAGCACATTGCCTCATTGTTCGACCAGTATCTCAACTTTGTGGTGGCTGAGCCTGATTTGTTCAGCTTGGGCATGCAAAAGTACCATACTTATTGGGCACTTAACAGCGCAAAGACTCAGGATGAAGAGCTGGACAACATCATTGACCGGATAGTGACGGGCCTATTTAGCGTTGTGGTTACTATGGGCGTTATTCCCATCATTAGATGTCCCAAGGGCGCTGCTGCGGAAATGATAGCCCAGAAGCTAGACCGAAAACTGCGCGATCACATGCTCAACTCAAAAGACAACCTCTTCAGTGGCAACCGTGGCCCTGGCTCAACGACATCGACTCAATCACGCCCTGTACTGGTGATTCTAGACCGCAATGTCGATTTGACTCCCATGCTATCACATTCATGGACTTACCAGTCACTGGTACATGATGTGCTATCTATGAAGCTCAACCGTATCACCATAGAGACACGCATTGATGAGAATGCGCCCGAGAAAGGAACTACTAAGAAGGCCTATGATCTTACTACCAGCGACTTCTTCTGGACGCGCAATGCTTGCCTGCCATTCCCTCAAGTTGCTGAGGATATTG
>RHLR01001051.1:0-10368 GCA_009806335.1 Davidsoniella australis
GCAGAGCTTTGTCCTAATTGAGTGACAGGGTTTGCCGATGCTGAATCAAGTTTTAGCTTAAAAATATCTAAGAAAATTACGAGTAAATCAGGTTGAAGCGTAATTCCTGAATTTAGAATTGAGTTCTTCCAACCAAAATAAAATAATAATGATAAAAAAAATTCAGGAAAGAAAAAAGAAAAGAGGTTGTAGAATATAATAATTTCTTTTCGTTTCTTTCCCTCTCTCTTTTAATATTTTCTTCTTTAATCTTGCTTTCCAGAAGCACTTCCACCACCAATACTAACCCCCAACAAACCTTCAGTCCGGGACTTACCCGCTTCAACTGCCAAGCTAAGCGAGCGTGCACGAGCACCGATGCTACGAGCAGCACCACGGCCGCGGAACCACGTGATCACACCAACCACGGAGGCGATGATGGCAAAGGCCGATAGGTATGGGTGCTCGCTAAACGTGAGCTTGAGCTGGAAGAAGATCTTCTGTACGTTGCCAACGGTGTACTTGGGGCTGATCATGGGCGGTGACGAGGTAACCTTAGAAATCGTCTCCAGAATCGATGTACGCGATGGCACAATGTTGTTACCCGTGATTGTGGTATCCCAGTAGCGGCGGTTCTATATTATATGTTAGCCAGACTGTGTCTGTATAATTAAGGCAATTATTGAATGTGTGTATACTTACGTCTTCGTCGTTGATAACGACACGGTCACCGTTCTTGATATCAATGCCGTAGGTGGTGCGTAGCCAGCGCTGCCAGAAAATGCTGTCGACCCAAGCAAAGGTAACTTGCTTGCGGTTCGCCATGTCCATACTAATGTGAATGTTCTTGGCATTGCGAAGAGCACGCTGATCACCACGGTCTTCGGCCTCTTCAATGCGTAGCTGTTTGGTGTCACGCAACTCCTGGCGGTCCAGTTGGAAGAGTTGGATCTGCTTTTCCATCCACTCGTTGGCAGCAGACTTCATCTCGCGCAGCGCTCCGATAAAGGATTCCTGGTCCTCACGGTTCAACACGCCGAGCACAACCATCTTGCCGTCCATAATCTCGCGAGCATTGGAGGCAGTGAGCTCGGGCACAATCGGTAGCCAAACAGAACGCATCCAGTTAAGAACGCCGCGAACATCGCGCATCTCGTTAGGGGTTAGAGGGGTGTAGTAGGTAGGGTGTCCCTCACGCGACACAATCAGGCGAGGCCAGGTAGTGATCTTGTAGCGCTTGAATAGCTCAGGGTCCTGAGTCTTGACAATACGGGCGCGGTTGATCAGGCTTAGAGGCAGACGGTTCAGAGCAGCAAAGTCCTCCGAAGTAGTAGCAAAGTCGTAGAAGTAAATAAAGATGACATCCTCCTTCTGCTCCAGCTTCTCCAGAGACTCCAAGTCAACATCAATGACACCGTGAGCAGACTCAAGAGCACGCTCAGCATACTGAGTAAGATCGCCTAGACCGCGCAGGCCGTCGTACTCAACGCGTTCGCCTCCCTTGAAGAAGAGCATAGTAGGATAGCCACTCAGCTTGACGTCAGCACAAAGGCGGGCCTCCTTGTCGCAGTTGACCTCACCAATGTTCAGGCGATCCTTCATGTTCTTGGCAAGCTGCATCCAGTTGGGAGCCATAGCCTGGCAGTGGTGGCACCAGGGCGCATAGAACTTGACAAACCAGGCATCACCAGTGGCAACGACCTGCTTCATAAAGGTTTCCTCGGTGAAGGAGACAGATAGTCCGTTCGTGTTGGCAGGAGGGTAAGTAGGCTCAGGCTTAGGAATGGCGACAATGTTAGTCGGGGGCTTATAGTCTTTGCCAGCACCTTTGGCCTTGGAATCAGCACCCTTGACAGCAGTCTTATCCTTGGAGTTGGCGGCGGCGGCGGCAGCAGCAGCCTTGGTGTCCTTGGTAGTATCCTTAGCCTTGAGTTCAACAGCCACTTCGGCGGTATCATCGACCAGCTCGGTGTTGACAGAGTCACTGCTATAGGAAGGAGATACGGCAGCGCCGGCCTCGGGCACTTGCAGCTCAGCGGGGCGAGATCCGGGAAAGGCAGCCTCGACAGTCTTCTCGATGACGCTAGAAACGAGGGTCATGTTCTTGACACCCTTCATGCTGGTGCCGAGCTGGCCATCCTGGTACAGTAAGGTCATTGGGTACGAAGTAATCTTCTTCGTGGCGCAAAAGTCGAAGTAGGCCACACAGTTGAGCGTACCAAACTGGAAGTCGTAGATATCGGAAAAGGTCCTTGCCGGTGCCTTGGGCTCAGGGTGCATTGTCGTATAAAATTCATAGATAGTCTGGAAGGTAGGGGCATATGCCTGGCAATGGTGACAATACGGGCTGTGAACACGATGCGAGGGAGGTTAGCGATTGCGCTTAGGGCTTGTCACGATCGGCTGGCAAGTCACATGCGATGGGGTGATGGGGTGGCTCTGTATTGGCAGATGGTGGTGGTATCGTAGTAGCGAGACGCCTACCTGTAGTGTTTTATCAGCATGAACTTGTGCTTGGCCACCTCGGAATCGTAGCTGTCGGGCGTCAGCTCCGTAATTGGCGGCACATCTTGATGGTTGAATACGGTGGTGTGAGGCTTCTCGAACTCTTCTTCCTCTTCTTCTTCTTCCAGAACGGGATCGGCGGCTCTGGCGAGGGCTGCGGCTCCGAGGAGCAAATGTAAGGGTGAGATCCTCATGGTGACGAAGCTCGAATGTACGGGCGGGTGAATATGTGAATTGATAATCTATAGGGCGATGAGGTGAAGCGTGGCCTCAGGGGGAGAGGAGGGTTGGTCGTGATCTTGGTCCGCACCAGAGGCTCAGATAGTGAAAAAGAAAGATAGATAGTTAAGTGCAATCCAGGGGTGGATGGATGCTAGACGGCTGTCTCGATATGGCCAGGTACGTCGTTTGGGAGATCAAACGCTGGCACGGTCCGCGACAGGCAATAGCAGTAGAGAAAGACAGCGGTAGCAACAATAACAATGACAACAACAACAATGTCAGTACTAGGCCAATCGGTCGTCGGAAGCGTGACTGAGGCGATGCTATTCGCGACAATAAAGGCCGGTTCTTCCAAATACAGCACACGATCGTCGGCAGCAGAAGCTTGGCTTTCTTTGGTTTGACACGGCGGACAGAAACTCTAGCCACGGGACAAAAAATGCGAGGGCCGTCCACGATTTTGTAAGGATCAAGGCGGCAGCAAAGGCAGGTCTTCTAGACGGATTCGGTGAGAGACGGAAGAAGAGAGAAACGAAAAATTAGGATATCACGGCGGGCCAGAGGTCGGGAAAAGTAAGCATCGTCCAGAATACAGATTGGATTGGAACGGAAGTGAGCTGGCTAGAGGAAAGATAGAGAAAAAGAAAAAAAAGGAGCGATACTATCGACAGCCTTTCCTCCTGCCAAATGAGACGTCGTACTAGGGACCTATCAGTACCATGACACCCAGATTGTAGCATTGTAGCACCTGGGCCATCAGTGGCTATAGCTCTTTTAGAAACTCCCAGTGCCAGCGCTACACTCAGCGCTACACTCAGCGCTACAGCAGCTCTGCATTCTTTTCTCGCTCACGCTAAAGCCCAGCACTACCACTATAATAACTTTTCCAGATAGCCTATTTGAGATAACCCACGATAGTAGCTTTTCCAGGGACAAAATAGACTAAAAAAAGGGAACTAAAGCCAGCCCAGACGAGTCCAGAACCAGCCTTTTTTTTCTCTTTCTAGTCTCCATAGGTGGCTTCCTTGCCTATCGTACTAGCTTAAATCTTTTTTTTTTCTTTTTTTTGTCTTTTTCTAGACTAATATCTGTCACTTCTGTCTTCTAACTAGTTTTCCTTCTTTATATGTGTATGTATCTGGTTCTTGTCTTTTCCCCTGGCAAAAAGGTTCGCTGGCCACAATGCAAAAACATAAGATGACACCCATCCCATGCCAACCAGCCAATCAATATGCTGCGGCTCTTCTATCCAATCAAGTATTACAGTGGAGAAGCCACCTTCTGGCTCGACCCGAAAAGGCTGCGTCTATTAGCCCTCGCTGTAATTAAAGTGTGAGATGACTTCGCAATGCCCAATTGAGGTCAGCATATTCGATGTTGTCCTCTAAATGAGTCTTTGACACCGCCCGCTAGTATCAGTGCTTTATTTTCATCTTGTATACCAATCAGCAACTCACTCACTAATCAATTCCTACGCGTGAGGTTCTCTATTGTCTAAAATCTACCGGCGTCCTTCTTCACCTATAGAAACGTCGACGACTTTCAATTCAATCTTCCCCAGTAGTCCCGGAGCCGGTCTTTAGTCTTCAAACCTTACTGATATAGGTCTATATCCCGAGCGAGAATGCCTGCAATCACACTTCCTTCTATCAGGTTGTTGGCTTGTCAAATGCAGGTTTCCATGCATATATATGCAGTTCAACACTGTAAAAGAACACCTGCAGGTTACGTTTCTACTCCTACCATCAGACATAGCTCGCACACATCAATGAAATCGATATTCGGTCCTATATGATATACTTATCCGATGTTCCACGCAATCGCGTTACAAACACTCTCAAACGGGCTTCGTCGAGAGCTTGTATCGTTCGTGAAATTGACCAGGAGGAGTACAGCATAAAGCTATCATTAACAGCATGTAACCCTAAGGAGCTTGGCACATAACGCCACACACACAAAAGTTCATCATTCAAAGTTCCCCTCCCTATCGTGCTTGAGGTTCAAAAATATAGCGTAGTTTAGGATCATAATAATATTGTGATTCAAGGTATGCCATCATGATATTGTTGTTACAAGCTAATACATTTAAGCACCAACGGCCTCGGGGACCTTGTTCGCATCGTAGCCGTAGGTGACCTTCATCTCCTCGATCTTGACGACGTAGCGGGACTGGGCCTCGGAGGCGGAAAGGCCCTCCTCGTGGATGCCCTTCCAGGAGTTGTACTTGGCCTTGCCCTATAGAAGAAAGCATGTTAGTATATGTTTTGGTGGTGAAGTAGTAAGCTAAAATCTTGGGCTGCAAGGAGATAATCTCTTACTCTGAGGTCGAACATGCTGGGAGCAGTGGACTTAGTGAAGTCCTCGCCAGTGGCGACCTTGTATAGACCTATACGCAACAAGTTAGATGTACTGAATGCTATTATGTCGTCATTGATAGCCAGCCTCCGAGCCAAAGCCCAAGGCACTGTATCTATAGTTGAATGACTAGGGGGCAGGAGCCTAAACGTACCGTAGATCTCCAGCAGATCGTCGTTGGTGGGCTTGGTGGTCAGCTTCTTGGAGTCGGTGACGGCGGTCTGGAATTCGGGAGAGGTAGACATGATGAATAATTTTCTTGTGTTTATCTGATCGAGACAAAGAAGAAGAACTGTAGTTTAACCGGGAGAGGATGTAAAGATTAGCTTTGGGTTGTTTGTATTTTGGGGCAGAAAAAAAGATAGAAAGCTTTCTGGATGATGTAACCCGAGGGGCAGTTGTCAGGCACAAATGTAGCAACCTTGTGGACGAAGGAAAGCAGGATGGATGGAAATAAACATTAATTTAACTTACCGTTAAAAAGATTGAGTAAAAACTGGCGACGAAGAGATGTTCAAGTTAAGTTTAGCAATGATATATATATGAGTCGAGGAAGAGATAGAATAGAATAAGAGCTTCGTCTAGAATTTCGGTTGAGGTTGAGGCTGGAAGGATGATCAGCTATTTTTATTACTATTACTGCATATTACCACTAACTATGTAACTAGTTGACTTAACTCTTAGAGCAAATGGAAGGAGAGGAAAAAGAACTGAAATGGCAAGGAAAGTACCCTCCCATTCGATTTCCTCGGACTTTCGTCAAATCACGTTGGGGAGAACGGGGTCTTTAGTGAAGCTGGCTGCTTTGGCGGGGTAGTTGCCTAATTCGTTTGGCTTACCTTTACCCTACAGGCTTCTGTATTTCTGCAACGCCACATGATGCCAATGCAGCAATAAGACTCGCCCAAAAAAATCAAAGCCGAGTTCCAGGGCTTACAAGCAAACGTAGCCGTGCTTCGTTATAATGACCTACGAGCCAAGTTACTTTTACTTCTAAAGCTCTTTTCTTAGGAGGGAAAAGTGGGCGGGGCGGGAAGCTTCTCTACCAATATGTTGTGGCCTTCGGTAGCATGTGATAGTCGATGGTTGACGCAAATAACATAACCCAACACAGCAATATTTATGACGTAGAGTTTTTATGATCACGCAAGAATCCCAACAACCAACATTTTTTATATCATCTTGGTGGGCTCAATGAAACAAAATGAGTAATGTTGCGTACCATCTCGAGATGGAAGTTAGGGTTACCTATCTCGGTCTGTTACCGGTGTAAGATAAGCCTCACCGAGCCTCACCGCGTTTTTTTTTTAGCGGGGCGTCAACATTTTTCTTTAGGATGACAATGGGCAACTTGAAGAAGAAGGGCAAAGTTGCATCTGATTTACATGCTCTATGCTTATGACATGCCATTAACTTGAGCAAATTATTTCTAGTTCTACTGCTCAGTTCCTTTGATTCATTATCTATCTGATATTTCGCTTCTAATCTAAACCGAGCATAATATCCACCATGTCTGAAGAGGCTAACCTTCCCTTCATTCGTCTTCTGGCGTCCAATGGTTAGTTCGACACATGACGAACCGCCAACAGCTTATAGCAACGAAATCACACTAATCTTTTTGTCTTTTACAGAGAAGAAGATCCGTACCAAGGCTGTTGACCAGCTAACCGCCTTCCTCGCGACCCGGCGTGCGCCGCGCTCTACGCTCACGCTCCCCGAAGCGCTCAAGCTATGGAAGGGACTTTTCTACGCCGTATGGATGTGCGACCGACCGATCCCGCAACAAAACCTATGCGCCGAGCTGGGCAACCTCATCACTATACTAGACGTATCCGCCTTGAAGCCATGGCTCAGTGCATTCTGGACCGTCATGGCGCAGAACTGGAACACCGAGATCGACGTGTTGCGCATGGAGAAGTTCCTCTTACTCGTACGTCGGGTGCTGGCTGGCTCGCTGCGTAGACTGCGCGCTGATGGGTTCAGCGAGGAGGCTCGGGAGGCTGCGCTTGGCTTGTTGTCTGAGTGGCCTCTGGACCCCGAGGGTGATTTAGAGAGAGTGCCCGTCGGTCTCCGCTTGCACGTGATCGATATCTGGGTCGATGAGTTGGAGCGCGAGGGATACTTCGCTGAGGATACCGAAGTGGTTGATAAGAAGGGCAACAAGAAGACTAAGGCTAAGGACGAGGAAACTCGTGAGGCTGAACAGGCTGTCGTGGAGGAGATCTCTGAGATGGTTTTGGCGCTTACTAAGACCTTCCCTAGCAAGCCTGTACGTGGGCGGGCAATCGAGTCGTTGGAAGATGCTAGATTGACGGGCAAGGCTGCCGAGGATGAGAAAATGAAGGACTCGGATAGCTGGGATGGCTTCGAAGAGTAGATGAAACTGCCTTGTTCACAGGCAGAAGCGTTGTGCGTCTTTTTGTTTTGTCACTTGCTTGCATTATTGTACAGCTTTTTGTGCTTTTGGAACCGGCGTTGGGAGTATAAAACCATTTTCATTGTGATAGAGCTGAGCTAACGATCCACATTAAGAAATCGTTGAGATGATTGTAGGTTGTTGCTTGGTCTACGCATCACTTTGCATATGCGCTGTAGAGAAGGGCAGTGAATTCTTCTTCTCTCATGGCGTCAATATATCTGATATCTGCATTACACTTGAGATTGGACTTGAAGGTGACATAAGGAATAAAATTGAAACAGATCTGCCTATAGGAGGTATATAGTAGTATAAAAGTGAGGCAACAAGAAGAAGAAATGGAAGGGTATATATCGTAAGAGATTTTGTTGAGGACAACAACTATAAAGAGAACAAAAAACTGCCAAGCAACCGCTAGACTATCGTGAAAGCACTTTGGACCTAGGCTGCGATCAACGCCAAGTCCTGGAACACCGGCAGTTCCGGCAACTCATGAGCCAGCGAGGACTTACGTGAATCGACAGCGCTTGCATTCTACGCAAGCATGCGTTCAGCCATAGTGACCGAGTCCCAATCTGCCGGTATCGGACCAGGACCGGGTCCTTCGAAGGTGCCGTTCTTGGATATTACACGGCCAAGGCCACGATGTACTTCGCATTGGAATGGACTGAAGGGAATGCGCTCGCCGTCGATGCTGATATATCCGTCATTTTGATCGTGCGGTGTCACGCGGAATGCAGACACTTTGCGATATGTCACCAACGGGTGGTCAAGAAGCGTGCCTTTTTCAACTGCATCCATCAGTTTGATCCATTGCATGGTGCCGATGTCTGCGTCAATTGTAATCATGTCGAGGAGACCATCGTTGGCACAAGCGGCCGTGAAGAAGTTGTTAGTACGGTCCATGTAGGCCATCTGATAAGTTAAGGTTAGTTTAGGGTTATAAGTGTAACATAACAAATAGCAGCAAAACAAGACTTACATTCCCAACATATAGACAGCCCAGCTTATCAGCCTGGGTAACCTTCCAGTCCTGAGGAAGCGCATCGTTGGATGTTCCGTATTGCAACGGTGGTAAACCCCCAGCAGAGCTGTTACTGCTACTTGCCTCGTCCGACAAGGCAGGTTTTCCAGCAGTCGCCGTGTTCAGATCAGACTGACTCTGCTCGCGATGATAGTGTGCTTTGATATGTGAGGGATCTTCTAGCTCGACCTTCATAGCGATCTCGCAGGGATACTTGGCGCCGGCCATGACGCGTTGTAGGAAGCCGACAACGAAGCGCTGGTCGCCCATCCACCGTAGATGCTCGGTGGCTAGATCACACTCAGCAATCATGCCAACATTCTGGCTCATAAATGACAGTGAGCGGTTCTCGCCTTGCGTGACGCTGACCAGATCTAGCGGCGTTGTAACGCCCTTGACGATAGACAACGCTGCCAACGACGACCGGTGTGTGCCGTACAGGTTGCAACTCATACCGTTGCCCGAGCCACAGGGCACATGAGCCACAGCCACGCTGGCCAAAGCCCTTGTAGCGTCCGGTCGTCTACCCAGTCCATTGAAGATCTCATACGGCATACCGTCACCCGCACAACCAATGACTATATCAAAGCTATCCACGTTCATCTTTTCGCAAATCTCGGCTGCTTGGCCGCCATACGCTGTGGTGATGACTTCCAGCGACATACGCGCAGCCTCAAAGATGGGCTTACATTGGGTCGTCC
Source organism: Davidsoniella australis (assembly GCA_009806335.1). Lineage (NCBI taxonomy): Eukaryota > Fungi > Ascomycota > Sordariomycetes > Microascales > Ceratocystidaceae > Davidsoniella > Davidsoniella australis. Next base: position 9,203 of record RHLR01001051.1, read on the forward strand.
ATTGCTTGACGGCACCGCCTGGCCCCGAGTTAGGGTTCACGAGAACTAGCGCACGCTTGCGCTGTTGCGCTGGTCCATAGGCGCGACGAAGCACAGCGTCTGCCCATGTGGTAATAGCCTCGGGAGCGGCGTTTTTGACCTCGCCTACGACTTTGCGCACGACGACTTGGTTCTTGAGGCGCTGCGCGTATTCGAGCGTTAGAGCCTGGCCATGGGCTTCTACCCACAGAACATCGTACAGTGGGACCTTGATAGGCTCAGGTTCTGCCGGTTTTGGTTAGCTATACTGATGCGCCTCGCCACCAAAAAAAAAAAAAAAAATCGTGGAATGGAATATAGGTACTTACTCGACGGAAAGCAAAAGGTTCGCTTCACTGCTGTGTCTGCCACAAAATAGAATGAAAAAAATAAGCGTCTGACCCAATCTAAACGAATTCCGAGCAAGCCGTGGACCAGGTTTCTTTCTTTTTTTCTTGCCTTGGCTGCTTGAAGATCCCAGAGAGAAGACAAGGGGGGCCATGATCAATCAATTTCTACAATGTGCCTGGATGGCTAATCACAGAAATATGTCTCGGATAGAATGTGCCATCAACAGGTAATAAGGAAAAGAAAATGGCTACCATGAGTTCGTACTCAAGCGGCAACAAAGCGAGGAGAAACCAACAGCAATAGAGCAAACGAAAGGGAAACAAACACATAGTTGTACTTACCTTGGATATGAATCTCGGAAGGCAAAAGAGTCAACTGCTTCTTCCCTGATAGCTGCAGTTCGGTAAGTAGGCTATTATGACTGTCGAGGCCATGTGAAGGCGAAGTTGGAGAATAGTCGTTCGACGTCATGAACGGGACTTCTTCGTCAAACGATGGATGGCGCATCAGAGAGATAATGATAAGAGAAGACGATGTTGATATACTAAGAGATACCAAAAAGGATAAAAAGAAGCTGATACGAAAATAAGAAAACAAAATAAAAGAGAGATGAATAAATGGAGAGGAACTCAGGTAAAAAAAAAAGAAAAAAAAAGAACAAGCGTTGTAATTTAAGAATTTTTGGGGGCGTTTTCTTCTTTGTTGTAATAAAAAAGAGCTAAGATGAAGAACGGGAAAGGAAAATGCAAAGCAGGTCCGTTCGGGCCGTCGATAGAAAAAGAATAATAAGCAATAAA
>RHLR01001052.1:0-10324 GCA_009806335.1 Davidsoniella australis
AAAAACAAAGAAAACAAAGAATGCAAATATTACTCTTTGATATAGCACAAAGTTGGAGAACCTTGTTGGACTTAGACTTTGCAAACAAAGAAAAAAAGGCCTGGACTATTTGAATATGTTTGGGCAGCTGGCCGGTATACGGAAATGAGTTTTTCAATTATTATATTATCGTTTGCAATGGAATAGTATAAGATGTGAAACGTTTTATAAGTATCATTCTATATGGGATGGGGACGGTACGAGCGTCTTGTACTACTTACAACGTGCCATTGTAGTTTGTATTGTTTGTGTATTTACTTGCTTATTTACCTATATGCATTATCAGTTGTACCCTGTTGAGAAATGTATCATAAGTATTGTTCATCTTGTGTTAGGAAGATACACGGCAGAGAGGATGGTCTTATTCTACTAGCCTCATATACGAATAGGAAAACAAGCCGATATCTTCCGGGATTCTCACCAAGTGATAGAAGAAACATAGAGGTTTCCAAGGTTTGGATTTTGAAGTTGAAGAAGTCTCGGTAGTTTTAGGGACTTACTAGTAGCAACTATACACAATAGCTATGTATGTATGTATTATTCTTATTTATTTTTTTAGTTTAGTGGATCGATGTTGACAAAAGATCAGAACTTGTGCTGACTAAACAAAACTATCAAGGTTCTTTCTTTCTTGTGTCTGTGGAATTTGCTTGGCCTGTCTATTTTATAGTTACACGAACGGTCTTTCCTTTGTTAATTTCTGAATTAGGTGCGGATGCGAGTTGGTCCGATAGAAGAAAGTTATGCTTATCAATGCCCACACATTTTGGCTTGCCATGTATAAGAACCGTCAGATATAGATAGATATGGTTATACTGTGCTGTGATAGTTGCGAAATAGAATCAATTGTTCAATGATTTTACCGTAATCATAAACCTGTGACACTCTTTGAGAACAACCTAGAATTTAAACATGCCGCTCTCTAACTCTGTAGATTTATTTCCCCCCAAATATATATGAGTGCTTGGTTTTATATCTTCTACCGTTTTTGTAGATATTGGATGAGATCCTGGGCTTATGTTGGGCCGAGGAGAATAAAAATACAGACAATCGGGGAATCCGGAACTAGAAGTGCCGTAATGTTGGAATGACATATAAACATTCACGATTAGCTGGCCCGTTATCTTTTTGATTTTTGAGGGTACATGATACCAAGGCACAATACTTTACACAGTATCTACTTATATATATATATATTTCATCGCTCTCATTTAGATACTTCGTTCTCTAGATCATTGCTTAATATCCACTAATAACTCTCTCATTCCTTGCCCGTTTTTTATCTTTCCGACTATTATCCTACATCAACGGGGGCATCGATAATCACAAACACTATGCCGAAGAACACTTCATTCACTTATCCCCAAATTACATGTCTCAAGCAGTCTTTATACCCCCGTCTCTCTCCATCTGATTCATCTACCAACACCGAATCTTGCTCTGCTTCTTTCGATTCAACATCGTCATCAACCTCCATAGCTCCCTTATCAGGCTCTATCTTAGAGACATCATCTTCCAGTACATCGTCTACTTCAACTTCTACAGCTTTATTACTACCTGATAACATGCCTCGAGGCGGGAAGGATCAATTTCAAATTGACATTGGAGACAATCACGCTAGTGAATTTCTTGAGGTGAGACCTTTGTTTTTCGGCTCTTTCCGGCCGCGTCATCCCCTGTTTCTGTCTTTTGTCTCTCTTCATTTGTCCCTTTTTTGTGTGATATCAGATCATGAAAGCTAATTGGGTTATATTGTTTAGTTACCAAGTCAACATGGTCAACGCGGTGGCCATATCACATGCTGGAAAGAACGTGGTAGTCGAGAAGAAGAGTTTCTTTTGGCGGTTATCGGCGGGACGGAAGGAAGTGTAAGTACTAATTTGAGTTAATTACTGGGTGTAGATATGGTATTCTATAGAGGATAAAAGTCACTAACTTCGTTGATTATAGATCAATTGGAATGTCGCTGCTTACTTCTTCGGTAACACTAAGGGCGCAACGTAAGTGCTTTCCCCTTTATTGAAATACCACTCTTACTAACATAGTCTTCTTTTTCCTCTTAATTAGTCAGAAACGGTTCGAGCGCTTCCTCCAGGCGCGTGACTTGCTCGTGTCCGACTTCTGGGTGATGCGCGACCAGGCTTACCGCGCTGTCGAACACCTGAAGAACGCATGTGGCGTTGCCGAGCCCGGCACGATTGCATCTCGCGCGTTACTTGATGATGCCTCACGCGCTCCGCCACTCCGGCCTCCGCCGCGAGATATGGGCAGTATAGTTATTAGCGGGCGAGCGGCTGGATCTGCAGCCACAGCTGCTACTGCGAGCACTGATGCTTGCTCTAGACAATCAGCAACGACGGGTAAAAAGGGAACTGGCAATATACCAGCGCATAAGTCAGGACGTGGAGCTGTGGCTGAAGAGGTGTCGCCATTCCAGCGGCTTAGATATCAGGGCCAGCAACACTACCAGCAACATTGCCAGCAACAGCAACCACTCTATCATGCCCCGGATAGCCAAGTATTCCATCGCCATCACCACGGCCTACCACAGCAGCACCAAGCACACACTATGTACATGCTACACCACCAGCCCAGCCTACCAGCTAACATACCGTCGGCCTCCTTCGCCAGCTGTTGGCCGTCGGTTTCATCATCTCCGCCCTTAGCAGCACCGTGTACGTCGTCTTTCGAGCATGTAGTAACATATCCGCTGCTTTCAACGCGGGATGAAGTTGCTTTGAAGTTAGAGGATGCTGCACCAACACATACATCTGCGGTGGTAGCGGCCATGCCGACTTCGTATGCCATGTCTGCAATCCATCATCATCAACTACGGCACCATCACCCCCAGCAACAACAAACACAGTGTCTCTGGGGTGCGTCACCATCTACTGGATTCTCGAGTAGTGACGGTAGTGGTGGTGATGAGTATCAGTATCCTGGCATGTCGATAAGTGACCAGATGTATTATGTGCCTCCTTCGAGTATAGACTTCAAGCGAGTTCACATGCTAGATGGTACAGACGAAGATGATACGGCAGATTTTGCCAACATCGGCAGTATCGACGGGAGGCTTTATAAGCGGGCAAAGACACATCATAATCCTACAGTCAGCACGTTTGACATGGCGTTGGTTGACCCTACTCTAGACGTAGCCCCAATGACGCCACCAGCCGAAGACGATACACAGCAGCCCGAGAAACAAAGCCAGGGCCAGAATCTAAACAAAGACTTGCTCGTGGACTGTGCTAATGTTTCAGCAGCTGCAGAAAAGATTCTCGAGGTACTTCAGACTCAATCCGTCGACGACTGTGTAGTGGTACCACAACACGATAGGACGGAAGATGATGATGTTGCCCCTCTTTCGACTCCATCCGGAATCACGAGTCCATCGTCAGTGGCTGTAGCAGTAGCTGTCTCTCCTTCTGCTACTGCTAGCACTGATGAGAACTCAGATCCCAAGTGGCTCAGATGTCTGGTGGATGCACAACGGGATCACAAGGACTAGAGCTCACTTCATACTTCATGCTTTGGCATTTTATCTGTAAGGGCTGCTTCCTTTTTGAGCTTTTGATATGTGTGTTTATGGTAGATTTGCTGTTTTCCGAGACATTATTGTTCGTTCTTGGATCGATTGGATGGGTTTCTTTTTCCTTTATTACTATAGTTTTTAGTTTATTATGATAGTTAGATCTTATATTTATGCTCACAGATCAAGAAAACAGAATTATTGCGCGTAAAAGACAGACAGGTAGTGAAAGTAGTCATTGTTATATGAGGGTTTGAACAAGAGTATAGATCCTTTATGATAGTTGTTGTAAGCAAATGTTACACAATTTACATTAGCAATTGCACGAGAGGACTTACCAGTCCTTGATACGACTAATAATGTACGATGCTTTGATGAATAGGATAATTCTTTTTCATATTGAACTCAAGTATAACGGAGCTTTTGGAAAATAGTCTGTTAACATGTGACCAAAAATGGTAATAGAGTTCTTGCATAGCAACCAGAACACATCTTGGGCGCACCTTCCTCAATATCGAGCACGTGAACGCCAACTAGACGATGTCAAACTGATTTTCTTCTTCTGATGGGAAACTACCACGTTCGTCTCCTGTAATCATCCACGATTTGGCTGCAAAAAATCTGATATGGCAGCCTAAAAGCCTCTTAAGAAATCTTCTATCAATCACACCTTTTGGTGTTTTTCATTTGAGTTGCTAGTCCGTGATATTTCTAGCAGCCGACCTTTTATCATCAAATTGGTTGTTTTCAATAATCAAAGTCATTCTATTCTTTATACCTCTCTATCGATGTCCATAAAAAGTTTTTCCTCTTCTTTTTTTTCATAAGTCGCATCTATAAGCACACCTTACTTTGTTCGATCTTACAATTCTCATCTTTGACTAGTCTTTACTGAACACCGCTATTTTGACTGTTTGATATCCTTTCATTGATTACAACAGGTCACCATGGGCAACAGAGCCCGGGATAATGGTAAGCATATTTGTCATTCTTTGACCATGGTCACACTATCAGTCGACGGCATCCTTCCATAGTATCAGTCATTTCTTAAAGTTCTTATCACTACAGAAACTTTGTGAAGTCTTTGACCTGACAGTTACTATTGCGGGATGACCTCGTACAAAATGAAACAAGGATTTCCCCGTAACCCTCCTAATATATCGTTCCCATAATAGGCATCCTTCTATCAGCTACTACATACAAACCAGGTTCTAGAAAGTGTGCTACGCCAACACCGCCTGGAACACCAACACAGCTCTCACAAAGCCACTATGATGCAGTCTATTCGGACAAGAATTACATCTCGCCCCCAACAGCTTTCCGTAAGACAAGCATCGAACTAGCCAAGCCATATCAGATCAAGTCTCTGGCCTCACAGCTCGTGCCGGGCATCATTAGAGAAACTCTGCCGCCGCCATGCCTCCAGTTCCGCACGAGTCCATCGAAGAGGCTATCGCCAAAGCGCCGTCCACAGCCTATTTTCATCCCGGCCCAGGCGCAGCCATCAAAGGAGACACAAAAAAAGGCACCACTGGAACCGGGTTGCAGTAAAGACAACGGTTTGACAGTTTCGACTTCATCGTATCCACGTGATTCCACTATCGATGACGCACCGAGTTCGGCAAACAGCCAAGAAACTATCCGCGTATACATTGACTCGCGCGGCAATGCTCGTCCGTTGTTAGAAACATCTAGTTCTATCCAGGGAGCCACTTCTTCCATCACAACGGAATCACCTCAGGCTACTCGCAGCCACAAGGTCTATCCGAAGCTTCACTTGAAAGAAGATCCATTCCGGGCTTCCCCTGTAGTAGCCAAACGCCTAACCACGCCTATCTCTTCGCATTTTCCTGGCTTCACTGGAGGCTTTGACACTATTCACGAGGTTCCTAAACACAACTGCGAAATCAATGCCGACAAGAATCAAAATTTGAACCGTCCTATGCGATCAGCGCCCTTGAGCTTTATGTCAATTGAATCCAATTCTTTGCTGCCGGAGCCTGGTCGGCGATGGTTTTCTGAAAACTCCAAAGAGAAGCAATGCCAGAAATTAAAAGGAGAAGACAACTTGACAGAAAGTCAAAGCTCCATCCAAAATAGCCAAGTATCCCCCTCTCAAGAGCAGCCAGACCATAAGTGTTGTCCATGTGTCACAAACAGTACCATTCAAGCCCTTCCGCTCCAGTCCCGTGTTAAGATGCTGCGACTGGGCGGGATGACCTACAACCCAGTCGAGATCCGACTCATGGCATCTGAGATCCAGTCCAGCCGTAACAGTAATGAGCTGCCGTTTAGCACGGCGCCGCTGACAGATCCACGCAACGTTGTGGAAGACTGGGGGATACTACAGATGTTACGTATGGCTCGCGGTGATCCACGCAAGACGCCTTCAAGCGCCTACGAGCGCCTACGCACCGAAGTAACACGTGTTTTCAACGAGCGCGATTCTGATCGCTCGCAGAATGCCGCCGAAAACGTGGCGCAAGAACGTATTCGTTTCTTCCTCGAGGTTGCGGCCAAGGAGGACTCGGCTCTACGCGAATACATCGAGCGTCAGGAAGCTACGGAAAAGGAGCGATTGCAGTTGCATGGGCGTATGCTGCAGCAGAACAACCAGCAGATACAGAAAGGAGAAAATGAGAAACAGCAACGGTCAGATAGATCTGTCGCTACTACCGTGGGACTAGATCATACCTAGATGGTATCTAAGAAGCCACAGTATCAAGCGGAAAAAGACGAAAAATGCCTCATTTCTCACAGCTGTCACACAGAAGAAATGCCCAATAGTGCCGCACGCGGATCTGAACCTGCTACGCGACAGCTTTCAGACAACAGCTTTGTACAAGAGTCAGCCGACGAGTTTTTTATCAGCAGCAATATTAACACCACAAGTTACGACAATCCCGGAAACAATGACAGTAACGAGAGACAATCTACGACTAAACAAGACATACTTGATAATTCGTCATCTACACTCCACATCCCCGACAATATACGCAACGCGGTACGTCTAGCCGTCGCCGAGATCTTGCGGCCCTTGCAAAGCGTACTAGGCCAGACTACAGAGATGCACGAGTTCATGGCAACCTGGCGTCGTGAGATGGCTGATCTAGCAAATATACAAGCAAAATCAATGGAGAGAGTTGAAGATGCCTGTGAAACAGCACATACACTTGAGCAGACGACGGAGGTAATGGTCTCGGCACAGCTAGAGAATGCGCTGCATGAGATCAGATATGCTCAGGCGGAGGGTATCAATGGACTACATTTTGAGGTAATGCGGTTGCAAGACCAGTTGAGACAGAAAGTGCAGGAAAAAGTACATGCAGATGTTGAAGATGCGGTGGATGAACGTATGGAGGCGTGGTTGAAACAGTTCAATGATATGGCAGCCACAGGATATAATAATGAGTAGGGTTAGGGTTTATTGGTTAGTGGTAAATGAAGTGTAGCTAGGGTTAGTTATCTGAATTTTATGGTAGTTGAGCCAGGTTTCCAAAAGATGATAAATACTCATAATGTTCGAGTTAAAAGCCATGAGACATAAAGTAGTTTTGTAGATTCCTTTCCTCTCCTTGAGGGAGTTCTTGAGTCTTCGTGATTTGTCAGCGACATCTCACAGAACTTAGCTTCTTCCACTTCACACTTTTTGGCCTTCACAACCCTTGACCTATTAGTATGGTGACACAAACTCTGGGTTAAATGCTAGTCGGGCTTGTTATTCCGTCTAGTGGGAAAAAATGAAAGTAGAAAACAAATCAGATCTTGGTCAAAGTTGATTGAGTTAGAAATCATGACTCGTTGAAGTTGTATTTAATATACGTGTATAAATCTCGAAGATCACGTGATTATAGCGTGATATACAAATAAGTTTATGTACAGGATATAGCTCAAACGGCAGGAACCAGTTGCACATGGCTTGCAATGTAGCAACGGATAGAACACACGGGTGGTAATTACCGCTTCGAAAGACCGTACAGCTCAGTTTTTCTATTCTTTTCTTACCATTTTCCCCGCCAAAGGCGGTACCAAAAAGAGAGCAATGGTATAAAGGTAACAAAAAAAAAAAAAGGCCTGGCCCGCAGGTTTTTGTACATTTTCTTAATAAAAGGTGAAGAAAGAAATAAGAAGTGGGGCTGTAGAATATTCTCCAATTTTCGCTGACTGTCCGATTTGACAAGGAATAGGCAAAAATAAAGAAAAAAATAACTTTTTTTCTTTTGCCGGTCCATCATGAAGAACTTCAAATCCTAGAAGATTCTTTCTCTTTTTTTTTCTCTCTCTTCCTCTTCTTCTTTCCTCTTTGCTTCACGTTTTTTCTTCTTCCTTTTCATCTTTCAGGCGCCCCAAGGTTAGCTTGTGTACTTCTACTATATCACGACCAATCCAACCGATTTTTTAATCGAACACCTCATCTAAAAAAAAACTGCTCGGTCTTCTCATCGTCGATTTTCGAGTGCCCTGTGTACTATTTTTTGTCTCTTTTCTCGCCGTCTTCTGTAATAATACCCATTTTCTTTTGTTCTTTTCTCTCTGTTCCATTTCGTCACAATGCAGCGTGCTTTCTCTGCCCGTACTCGCCAGTCTGCGCTGGCCTCGGCCTCCAGACTCCGGGTTGCCCAGCAGACTCGCTTCATCCACAAGGTACGCTTGATTCTATTCTCCATTGCCTTTTCGTTCCGGGATGTGTAACATCTTGGTTGTCTGATCTATCACGTCACCTCACATGACTCTGCTTACTAACCGATGTGTTGTCGTTATATAGGAGCTCAAGTTCGGCGTTGAGGGCCGTGCCGCTCTTCTGGCCGGTGTCGAGACTCTTGCCAAGGCCGTCGCTACTACTCTCGGTCCCAAGGGTCGCAATGTCCTGATCGAGTCTAGCTTCGGCTCGCCCAAGATCACTAAGGGTATGTCGTCTAATATCACAAACACCTCTCCACTCCTCCCATAGACCGATGTCGTTATACTAACATTCGCTATTCTCATAGATGGTGTGACCGTTGCCAAGTCTATCACCCTTAAGGACAAGTTCGAGAACCTCGGTGCTAAGCTGCTGCAGGATGTTGCTAGCAAGACCAACGAGACTGCCGGTGACGGTACTACTACCGCTACCGTCCTGGCCCATGCCATCTTCTCCGAGACTGTCAAGAACGTTGCCGCCGGCTGCAACCCCATGGATCTGCGCCGTGGTATCCAGGCTGCCGTTGATGCCGTCGTCCAGTATCTCCAGAAGAACAAACGCGATATCACCACCTCGGCGGAGGTTGCCCAGGTCGCTACCATCTCTGCCAACGGCGACGAGCACGTCGGTAAGATGATTGCCAACGCCATGGAAAAGGTCGGCAAGGAGGGTGTCATCACCGTCAAGGAGGGCAAGACCCTGAATGACGAGCTTGAGGTTACCGAGGGTATGCGCTTCGACCGCGGCTTCGTTTCCCCCTACTTCATCACCGACGTCAAGTCCCAGAAGGTTGAGTTCGAGAAGCCTCTGATTCTGCTGTCTGAGAAGAAGATCTCTGCTGTCCAGGACATCATCCCCGCTCTGGAGGCTTCGACCCAGCAACGCCGCCCTCTGGTCATCATCGCCGAGGACATTGACGGCGAGGCTCTGGCTGTCTGCATCCTGAACAAGCTGCGTGGCCAGCTGCAGGTTGCCGCCGTCAAGGCCCCTGGCTTCGGTGACAACCGCAAGTCCATCCTGGGCGATCTCGGTGTTCTCACCAATAGTGTCGTCTTCTCCAATGAGTTGGACGTCAAGCTGGAGAAGCTGACCCCCGACATGCTGGGTTCCACTGGCTCCATCACCATCACCAAGGAGGACACTATCATCCTGAACGGTGAGGGTTCTCGCGAGAGCATCACTCAGCGCTGCGAGCAGATCCGCGGTGTGATGAACGACTCCACCACCTCCGAGTACGAGAAGGAGAAGCTCCAGGAGCGTCTGGCTAAGCTGTCCGGCGGTGTTGCCGTCATCAAGGTTGGTGGTTCCTCCGAGGTTGAGGTCGGTGAGAAGAAGGATCGCTTCGTCGATGCCCTGAACGCCACCCGCGCCGCCGTCGAGGAGGGTATCCTGCCCGGTGGTGGTACCGCTCTGATCAAGGCCTCTAGCCAGGCCCTGAACGATATCAAGACTGCCAACTTTGACCAGCAGCTGGGTGTATCCATCATCAAGAACGCCATCACCCGCCCCGCCAAGACTATCATCGAGAACGCTGGTCTGGAGGGTTCCGTCGTCGTTGGCAAGATCCAGGACGAGTTCGGCAAGGAGTTCAACAAGGGCTTCGACTCTTCCAAGGGCGAGTATGTTGACATGATCGCTGCTGGTATCCTGGATCCTTTCAAGGTTGTCCGCACCGGCCTGGTTGATGCCTCCGGTGTTGCCTCTCTTCTGGGTACCACTGAGGTCGCCATCGTCGATGCCCCCGAAGATAAGGGCCCTTCGGCTCCTATGGGTGGTATGGGTGGTATGGGCGGTATGGGCGGCATGGGTGGTATGATGTAAAGAGAAATCTTGTGATTTCCTTGTGCGTTGTATACTACTCGTGTTCTGTATTGCTGCTCGATTTGACTACTCATTGCTTGCTTCTTTGTTTTTCCCCTGTTCTTGCGTCGCTGCGTCTTTTTTTTATTCTATTTTTCTCACCTCTCATCTACATTCTGTCTTTGAGAGCAGCCCGAGGTCTCGATATATCCCGCGATGTGTCGAATATGACCTCTAGTGCCTGTACACTATCCTCACTATCTTTGCCCCCCCCC
>RHLR01001053.1:0-10311 GCA_009806335.1 Davidsoniella australis
GTGAAGATGCGTTAAAAAGAAGAAACCAAGAATGAAGAAAAGAAGATTAGATTCCCAGTGCCAGCCATTAAGAAAAGAAAGATATATCGAAGAACCAAGACGATCATGGTATGTAAAATCTCGGCGCAATTTTGAAAAGCACCAGATTTTTGGGGGTATTGTCGTTGTCATTAGAGAGTCGTACAGTGGAAAATGGAAAACATATGAAAAGAAAAAAAAAGAAAAGTTCATACGTGTGATGTCCGAGTGTTCGCCAAAATTCATGAAATCAAAGTACTTGATGGTTCTTAATTTGCGCGAGCACCATTCTCCTGCTCCTCAACATCTAATCTCTTGCGCCAATCAGCGAGGCTCTCACTGATTCCGAGGCCATTGACATCTTCAACTTTCTTAGTGGCACCCAGTTGGGTCTCAAACTCAAAAGCGTTACTCAGACGGTAGTTCTTGTTAGTGGCTTCCCATTGCGAACGTAGAGTCTCGAGTTCAGATGCAAGATTATCTAAAGCGGCACTGTTGCGGTTGCCGATGCCGCCATCAGGCGCACCGTAGAAGCTTTCACGGTCGACATCTGGAGCTGCCTCCGTGATGATGATGGGCTCGGTGACGGTAGATATCACTGGTGGGATGACTGCTGATCCATGGACATCTGTGATAGGTGGGCCACTAAAGCTGGGTACTTGACGGCTGCGGCGACGGTAGTTATCGACTGAAGACTCGACCTGATCGAGCAACATAGACACCTTGTGCTCAGCATCCAGCGCACGGCGCTCCAGCAATTGGTTCTCCTCCTGTAGCGTTGCAATGTCCTTCTTGGTAGACATGACCTTATTGTTCATCTCTTCCGCAGTGCCGATGGCATGGTCACGCTGAGAAGCGGTTTCGGAAAGCTGAGTTCTGATAGTCTCTAGCTGCTTTTCAAGATCGGTGATTTGGCTACGCATATCACTTTGAAGTTGCTCGATCTTGCTTTCGAATACGGCACGACCCTTATCCCAATCACCAGCCTTTGAAGTGGCCTGAGTGGCAGCAATAAGCTTTTCTTCAAATCCATCAAGGTCAGACTTCAGTCGCTTGTTTTCGCTCTTATATACAATTTGCTCTTCCTTCAACTTATTCAGCATCTTCTCAGTGCCACGCACATAATGGACTGCGGAGTTGTAGTCTTGTTGAAGTTGAGTAAGCTTGTCGTGATAATGAGCAGCTGACTCCTGAAGCTGAGAGTTGAAACTTTGCTTCGTTCTTTCGTGGGAATTGTTGGCTTCGGTAAGCTGAGCTTCAAGTTCTTTGAGGCGAGCTTGTTGTTCGGGTGAGACAGCACGCGATCCGTTCTTCGACTTTCCGCCAGTGACAGGGCTAATACCACGCTCGCTAAGAATGTCCTTGAGCGTGTTGTGCTGGATGGTGATGGCGTTGGCTTCAAGTTGTTGGGCGGCCAACTGGTTCTTCAAGTCCGCAATGGTAGCCTGTAGTGACTGTGTCTCCTTGAGGGTAGACTGGAGTTGTCTGCGGATACTAACGCCTTCACGGCTGGCTTGCTCCTGATAGACCTCAAGGCCGGCAATACGCTCTTCGGCAGCACGGAGCTTATCAGCGGCATTGTTGGCTTCCTCCTGGTATTTCTTGACAAGGCCTGTAGCAGTGGCCAACTGAGCCTGAAGTACAGCAAGTTTCTCAGAGTCGTGGTTAGAACCTTTGGCAGGATCGTGAGCTTCCATCTTTTGCAGGCCGGACACAAGAGCTCTTTTGTGAGCATGAGCCTCTTCCGCGTGCTTTTCAGCCATGGTCTCCACATCATGAAGACGTTGAGCAAGTGTTGCGATTTCGGCAGCACGAATGTCGTAGTCGGCCTGGACCTTGGATAATTTAAGCTCAGCAGTTTCACGCAATGTGCGCTCATCAGAGTAGAGCTTCTCCATGTGGGCCTTAGTCTCCATTGAGGCAGCGACAGCAGCTTTCAGTGACGCGATAGTTTCGATGGTATCCTCGGAGCTAGTGACGTTGTTGTTGTACTTGGCCATCATTTCATCCTTTTCAACCTGGAGTATCTGCATCGCAGCAAGAGTCTCGGTGTACAAGACTGTGTGTTCGCGGTCCTCGCGCTGAGTAGAATGTAGCTCAGCCTTCAGGCGCTCAACTTCCGGCGAAGTCATTTGCTTGTAGACTTCTAGATCAGCCATGCGCTTTTGGGTGGCAGCGGTAGTATCATCAGCAAGCTTTCTGAACTTCTTTTCGGCTTCCAAATCTGAACGAAGGCTTTCAATCTGAACAGTCATCTCTTTTTGCATGCCCAGGGCAGAAGCAAGGCGTCGACTAATATCACTGTGACGCTCCGCATCATCGTGCTCATCCAACTGAGGGGTGTTGGCCATACTGCCTCCAAGGGCTGCTAGTTTAGCCTTGGCGTATACAGCTTCCTGGATAGCTGCATCTCGCTGTTTCTCTGCCGCTGCGATTTGTTTCGAGGCTAAGATAGCCTGTTTGTCAACAGATGACTGCACATTAGCCAATTCGTTTTTCATCACAAGAAGAGCCTCAATCAAAGGCTTGTCCTCGTCATCAAAAGATTCAGCGCCACGACCCTCAAGTACAGGCCCGATGTTGGTGCTAGGTGAGTAACCAGCCTTGCGAGCGAGCTCAAGCTCTGAAGCATACCAAGCATTCCGATTTCTTGCGGAGTCGAGCTCTTTGAGTAGTGCGACAGTCTGTGAATTGCGTGTTGAAGACCGACGATTCATAGAGTTACTAGGTTGACGAGTGGGAACTGCCGAAAGCGATCTGTTTGGATCGGTTCCTACAGGACTATTAACAGTTACAGGCGCTGAGGGGAGTGCATTTGTAGGCGGAGCTGAAGGTGCTGGAGTAGTAGCATTGACAGCCGCAGCCGTAGCCATAGCACCAGCCGCACTGATAGCTTTGACGCCTGGATCGTTGCCGTGAGTACTATCAATGGAACCTTGGCCACGAGCAACGCGACCCTGTGCAGATCTAGTGCGAGGGGTCTCATTGGGATGCTGTTCAGTTTTTGAGCCGGATCGGGATTGGGGAGTACGACGGCCGTTTGCACTTTCGCTCTCCCGGAGAGCCATTGTGACAGGAGACTGGCCAATAGCACCGTCCCGGTCTGATGAAGCACCACGAGCACGCCCAACGTTACTCATGTTCTGTGAATTGTTGGGGTTGGGTCTACCTGGACCACCAGGGTAAGGGCCATTGGGACCACCAATAGATCCATTTGGAGGTCTGTTTGGAGGTCTTCCGTTGGGACCACCATTTGGATTGTTTTGGTAGCCGGGCGGGGGACCTCGTCTGCCATCTGGACCTGGACCAGAAGAGCCATCACGCATTGGACGTTGGCCACCTGGTTGCTGCACTTGTCCCGCATCGTTACTTGTCTTACGAATAGCTTGTGGGCTACGCGCAGCCGGATTGTCGTTAGGATACCGTATCTTGGTTGTGTCTAGAACATAGGCAAGTCCTAGGTCGTTGATAGGGTTGGTTGTCGAGCTCGGTTCACCACCAACAATATAGATCAACTTTCCAACATTTGTCATGCTATGGCCCGAACGAGGGGATGGTGATGGGCCCATATTCTGGAAAGTGTACCATCTTTTGGACGAAATTCGAAAAGCAGCAAGATCTCCAAGATCATTCCCATCCTCGGTGCGGCCACCAAATATGTACATCACATCGTCCACAAGTGCAGCAGCGTGACCTCACGCGGGACGGGAATGTAACCGATGCAATCGAACTGCGACCACTTGTTAGACGCGGGGTCGTAGCACCAAACATCGTTGAACCATTCATAGCCGTTTGTTCCACCGAAACTTAAAAAGATTGTTAGTATGAAAAATGCTAGGTTGACATCAAATATGATGTTGATTGGGTTTCACATACAGATACAGCTTGTCATTGTAAGTTACAACCGTATGGTTTGTTCTCGGTGAGGGCATATTAGGTGATGTTCCCGCTTCGGTGTTTGATAGTAACACCTCCCATTTGTTTGTCGGGTTTTGTAGCTGATTGAGATCAAAGGCACACAGGTCGTTCATGAAGAAGCCTTCAACTTGGCCACCAAAGATGAATATTTTAGAGCCGAGAATGTTGAGAGTGTGTCCATAACGACCGGATGGGCGAGGTCCGGGGGGTAGAGCGCGAGACCATTGGCGTGTTGCTAGAGATAGACGATGAGTTTATGTTCCATTTTGTGCTTAGGTAGGTACATTCAGTAACTTACAGGTATTCAGTAGATACAGAGTCTCGTCCAGCACATCAGTCTCTTCGATCTTGGTATCACCACCATATACAATGAAGGCATTTCCCACGAGAAGACTAGCGTGACCAACACGAGGTCCAGGGCCTTCGGCTGTAGTTGCCAAGGATAACAAGATAGATTTCCACCAGCCTCTATCATCCACAGATCACCCTTAACCGTAGTGCTATTTATGAGACCGCCCATGATGTAGATGTCGCCCTCCTTAGAGCCGACAGAATTCACGGCAGCTCCATATCGAGGGAACGGTGGTGGATGTGTAGAGGTGTAAGTTAGTCTGCGCTGTGACCACGGATATAGAGCCGCATTAGGGTTTGGTGGAGGTTGGTTGGCATTGCGAAACTGCATTAGAGACGTATTAGTTAATGAAACAACCAAGATATACCGACACAAATATTTATGGAGGGTTTTCTATCAGGATATAGCTACCAGGCGATAGAGTATAGAGAACTTACAGGCAGATCACTAGCGTGTTGCTGTGATGGCGGCGACTGAGCTTGCTGCGGCGCTTGCGGTACAGGAGATGGGCCCTGCTGCGTTGGCGGGCCTTGCTGCGGAGCAGACTGTACTGGTGATTGTTGTTGCGGCTGCTGCTGTGGCGGCTGTTGCGGTTGTGACTGTTGCTGTTGTGTTGCGCAGCCGGTGGGGCGGAAACAGCATGATTCTCGGCGGCACTGGGGCCTCGACGAGACATGTTGGCGTTTTGCTGGTCGGGACTGCCGGCAGTAGTATCGTCAACGATAGAGTTTAAGCTGCCGGTAGGCGTGGAGCGCGAGATTGAGCCTTTGGAGCCGGAAGAGCCAGGAATGCCTTCACGGCTCGCAAGATTGCGATCGTGTCCCTTCTTTGACTTGAAAAGAAAGGCCATGGTGGCTGCTGGCGATGGCGATGGCAGCGCGTCGCAATACTGCGCGGGATGTGTATAGAGTCTTGGTCAAATAGGCGGCGACGAGAAGCAGCAGCAGCGATGCAAGGATTGGGATTTAGTTGCGATCGGGCCAGTGGTCGCGATGCTTATTGGTAAGCTGGACACGATGATTGTTGCGGTAGTAGTTGAAGGAGTGGGTGTGATGGTTGTAATCGTTGTGCTAGTGATGGATGGTAAGATGCGCCGGCAAGAATCAGAAGGCGATCGTTAGGAAATGAGAACAGCTAGCTGCTATTGGATGGGAGATGGGCGGCCGGGCGATGCGATGTTTGGGGAGTGTGACGGGGCAACGAGTGAAAGCCACCAATAGATGAAATCGTCAAGGAATGGAGAGCGACGAGCACCACTGAGTGTGACAGGCAATCTACCAATGTGCAGGCTCGCAGAAGAAGCAAAGAAAAACAAAGGGAGCGAGCGTGAAGCGAATGAAGCCTTCAACGTGTGATTTGAGGCAGCTGTAGAGCATGTACGATGTACAAATAGACTGTACAGATAGAATGACGGATGGAAGAGGCGCTTCCAGAGGGACTGGTTGCAAATGCACGAAAATGGAGCCTCGCTTGGCCCCAGAGGATCGATGAAATTCCAGGTGCTACCCGTTACTGCAGCTTGCAATAGTTGCCTGGCTACTAGATTGTGAAATTATGTGTGCGGAACGTGTGGCCTCGTGAGAAGAACGCGCTGGTAGAGCAAAATAGGCGGATAGAGAGATATTGATGGGCTTAGTCTCTTTGTGCTGCCTCTCCTTGGCAATAGAAAAAGAGAAGAGAATTACAGCTGCACAGAGAATACAGAACTATAACAGTAGTAGCAGTGAGGCTGGGCGCTGTAGTTGTGGTTCATTGGTCAGATATTACCACCCTACGCAGATTTCAGGGCACAAAAGAGCAAAAATCCAAGCGCAAGCTGTAAGAATCACAGGAGAAGAAGACGAAGAAAAAAAAAGAAGTAATTAAATAAAGACGCCTCTTTTGGACTCAAAAAGAAAGAAGAGAAAACAAGAAAGAAAAAAGAAACAGAGGGGCTGTGGCCGTGTAGCTCTCAAAACGCGCGATCAGGACAAAGTTGCAGCAATATTTAGTGGAGGAACGCTAATTCTTCTACAGGAATTCGAGCCAGCAAAAGGGTCTGCATATACTGCTGCTGCTCACTATATTTCAGGGCATGTGCTGTAACAATGTTGCTGGCGTTTTTATGTGGCGGCTGGGGAATTGAATTGGATTTTCCAGGGGTAATGGCGACCAGGGCGCCAAAGCTAACCCAAGATCCGCTTCAACATCAACACCGTTCGTTTAGTAGTTCCAGGGGCAGGTTTATCTACTTTTTTTTTTCTTCGTCTCGCTTTCCCACGCCATGGTAACTGTTCTAAGCTGAGGACGAATGCTACTATTCTCGTAACAAGTGATCAATTGTCGAGTGTCACTTTCCATCCTTAACACGCAAGACGACGTCCCTGGAAAGCTAAACCTACGACAAAACTGACAGCCGGAGACCAAGACTGCTAAGGCTGAAGATCTCTTTCAAACGGGATTTATAGGCTGTAGCATATTGACTACGATAATTACTCTACATATCCTACCAAATGCCAACACGAACTATTACTTGAAATATATGTATAGCCCACCAGCTGACAGTAGTCAAATTAGTGGGAGAAAAAAGGGGTTTGTCATTATCCGGAATTTATCCATCCCACCATCTAGTGCTACAAAACAAAACTGCTTTAACTTACAGCGGAAAAATAAAGACAAAATAACAATAAACAATGAGAGACCCTGAACATCATCAAAATCGATTCAAGGGACTTGATGCCATACGCAAAATCTAAAGCTGCTCATCTAAATGAGTGCATGCAGTACATACACACTGGCAGGGGATCATCAAAATGGCATCAATGGGGGTGAGGCAGGATTTCCAATGGGGGCAATGCAATCACTTGCCGTTGCTATGCAGTAGAACAGTAGAAGCTGCAAAATAAGCTGCTCAAGAACAACGAGAAAGAAACAGAAACAGATGCTGTGCCTCGTCGTACGCCAGTCTACCTTCTTCTTTCCAGTCGTGCATAGCCCGTACTCATCCATACTTCCCTGATGCTGGCTGCTACTGTGATTCTTGCCACATAACTATAAGCCAAGTGATTTCCTTGTGATAGATGACCCAACTGCGGTTTCTGGCCAAAGTCCCACACACTCTCGTTTCATGTTTTAGATGTGCACCCGGGTTCCTAGTTGATCAGGACGTATATGTACATCAAGCGTTTCTCGACTTGGGACTCTTTGTATTAGTCTAGTACATGTATATACTAGTTGTATATTATGCCATCAAATTACACAGCCAAGGGCTCGTGCCCAAAATTAATCAGAGAATCCAGCCGTACTAGACTAATTCATTCCGTGCATGTTCTTTGACAAGGTCAGATCTCTTTGCGAGCTAAACCTTTTGCATCTATTGTTTGCTATAACAGTGTTCTATATAGTATGTGATTTATCCCCTGTAACCAACTATCACTTTTAAAGACAAGTACATCAACAATGGGTCACTCTATATCTGTACAGTAATCTAAACAATATGTACAGTAATCTAAACAATATGTACAGATATGTATGTACTATGTAGATTCTCTTCAGCCCTCCTAATCACTTTTGTCTTGCCGCTCCACTTACGGTTGCCTCTGGTGGCTATCAAAGTAGTAGTTGACGTTTCTTTCTATTAATAAATACGCCTTGTCGTACTCGTACCACTAAACGACTACATCTGTCTCGATATTAGCCGGCTATATATTCATTCCATAGTGGTAGTCGTCAACCCATTATAGAAACAAAAGCCACATAGTCACTGAAACACAGAATAATACAATAACTTGTCGCGCTATAAAAACACGCTACGGACAAACAAATCTGGCGGGCTGACCTTTACAACTAGATATAGTTTTGGTTTTGGTTTTGTTACGACATCGGATACCTACACTTCCGCATTGCCCACAACGCTAACTATGTGTACCTTGCATGCAACTTTCTATCCTGTTTATGCGCTTCTCAGGCCGCCTAGTAAACCAATCATAATTCCAACTGCGAAGGGTAGTTTTGTTTCTCGTGCCAAAGCGCTACGTCCCACCTGCGACAATCTCAAGGTCCAGGGGGCCGTAAGGGTACCCATCCACCCTAACCACATTTATACTGTAGTGGAAGAGAAAGAAATTACAATAACCTAAAGCTTGAGGTTTGTACTAGAGCATTATTCATTACTTCTTGTTTGGCAAGTTACCGAAAAACCGAGGCGAAGAGTAACATCAGAACTACTGGTCTAAATAATACTAATCCTAGTGTTCAAAGCGTACTTGCATAACTTGCTACTGGCGAAATTGAATTTTTGCTAATGTCCATGGATCTGATTCTGTTCCTGAAAAAAACAACAGAATATCTAACATCAACTTTTGCTTGGTGAAGCTGTTCTAAAACAGATATGTTCAAGACTTTACAGTGACCAACACTAGGGTCTAGGGTTACCAATTTATCGATCATTACTAATATATATATCAGTGCACTACCGTATTCGGTACTTGCATTGTTAATAATGAGTTAGTGTAACCAGTAGGTACCCAGTACCTACCATTTTCATGCAATGGAGACAACATTAAGTGGGGATCAATTTTTTCTTCGCCATTAGAAGAGAAAAGCAATACCGATTTTAGGAAGTCGACTTTGTTAGTTGGATATATTGCTTTTGCTTAAACAGACTCATCATTAAATTATTCTCTCCATATCGTATCATTCGCATATACGAGCTGTTAGTTCAAGAAACTACACTACTAGATATTGAATTCGTATAATCATCACAGAAATCACAATGGCTAAGAAGAGAAGTCACGATGCGTCCTCTAAGGATGAGCCTATTCATAACTTGGACACCAAGATGAAGGACGGCAACGAGAGCTCTGATGACGAGGTATGTGCCATATGAATAAATTCATTCCCATAGACACAGAATGTTGAAATAGAGTCCGACTAACTCTATGATAGGACTTTGATGTTGTCAATGTTGACTTTGAGTGGTTCAATTTTGACTCCGAGATCGACTACCATGGCACTAAGAGTCTACTTAGACAACTATTTGACGTCGATGCCACGCTGATGGATATCTCCGGCCTTGCCGACTTGATTCTATCCCAGAACACCATCGGATCTACGGTCAAGGTAGATGGCAAGGCTACTGATGCATACGCCATGATGACGGCACTCAACGCCTCCGAGCATCGCGCCAAGCCTTCCATGGCTACTCTAATAGATTACCTATCTAGCAAGGCATCTAGAAACCCCGCGCTTGCGTCTATCAGTAGTCTACTTAGCAGTGCCGATGCGCAGGTGGGTATCATCTTTTCGGAGCGCCTCCTCAATATGCCGGCGGAGATTGCTCCACCAATGTACTCGATGCTGATCGACGAGATTGATGCAGCTGTAGAGGATGGCGAGCCTTACAAATTTACGCATTACCTGGTGGTTAGCAAGGTGTATAGTGAGGTAGAGTCCACGCTGGTCGAGACGGAGCGTAAGAAGAAGAAAGTCAAGGAGGATAGCAGCGCATTCTTCTTCTTCCACCCCGAGGATGAAGTGTTACAAAGACACGCAGCCGTACATGGTAGCTTCGACTTTACGAAAGAGGACGACGCTGTCGCGGATAGCAAGCGTGCGTTTCAGGAGATGGGCATCAAGACGAGAGGTCACATGATCTTGATCGAGGCGGCAAAATTCGCTGGCGCGGTGAAGGCGACTGATGACTACGTTAAGGCTGGCCAGCAGTAATTGAAGCAAAACAAGGGTTTTACATATAAAATGATTAGAAGATGTTTGATTATCAGAGTAGACAAAAGATAATTGTTAATTGCTTTGGCTTCGTTTTGGCCACGAGTTCGTATTACTGTTTAGATTTGATTTGATTTGATTATATTTATCGTCTACCTAAATCACTAAGATCATACGACGCCGGATTGGTTACCGGACAGATATTTAAAGTCCTCCGCTCGACAAACTGAATAGCTTTGTATGTGCGGGACGACATCGTCCCCTAGCCCCGAAGAACTAGTGGTCCATACCTCCACTATGAGCAACAAAAACAAATA